>JAWDJE010000003.1:63987500-64235000 GCA_035047345.1 Bradypodion ventrale | reverse complement strand
TCCTGTATCCCGAGGTGGGTGCCATTCCAGTATAATGGATGTCTCATTGACAATAGAAATCACATTGCGAGGCCCTGAAGGAACACCTGTGGAGAAACATTTAGCCCATAAAGGTTGTGCTAGTAAATGTCACCTTCATGACTACTTTTTGATTGGATGGTGTAAAGATTAGAAAATATGGACTCCAACAAATTTTCTAGTTGAGATACTTCTATCACAGTCTACTGGAATAAACAATATATTTCCCCTTTTATTAAACTTAAATTTACTCCTATAAGATGATTTGTTGGACATGTTTAGCTAAAACAGAATTTCCAAGATAATTTTTGGAAAGATCTTCCCACAGATCAAATGAGTCGCTAATGCTCCCAAGAATGCTTTGCCTTTTTTATAGCACAGCATTTCCTCTTTGTTTACAGTCCTCTTTGGTCTTTGATACTTTTGCAACATTTATGTAATGTATTACGGTGGTACCTTACTTAAAGAGCATAATGCATTCCATGGGATTGCTCTTTAAGTGAGTTTGCTCTCTAAGTGAAACACTATTGTAAGTGACCAATTGTGACTTCTGATGGGGGGATTGTGAACCCCAATTTAGTTGTTAAGCGAGTTTTTGGTTGGTTTTAGTTGTTAAGCAAGGCGACCATTCAGAGAAAATTCTGCTCTTTAAGCGAGTTAGTCTCTAAGTGAGGCACTCTTTATTCGTGGTTTTACTGCACTTATATCCAATTTTTCTTCCACTGAACCCAATGTGGCATCATGGAATGAGTTTACCTTCTCCCTACCTTATACTCTCAGAGCTAATGAGAGGATGAGACTGACTGGCCAACCATTAGTTTCATGGCTCAGTAGAGTGACTACAAGCATGGCTCTCTCAAGTCTAAGTCCACCACTCCAACCACCACACTATGCTGCCATGACATTAAACTAGGTGGACTCCTCACTTTTGAACTGTGCTTCTACCAAGGTATAACTCTCAGCTGTCCCACTCTGTTGAAATACAGCTGTCACACTTCTCTTTAGTTTTACAGGCCTCAGCAGTTCACTAAAAGTTTATGGCCTGTTGGATTTGACTGTAGTTGTTAGAGACTCTCCAGTAATAGAGCATAACCCTCCCAACTCGTTGAGATCCCTCATTCTTTTTCATGGTGAGTCTGACATGCTTACTCTCACTATACTCCCTAAAAACCTCCATCTTTGCACATATACATCTTGATTATACACAGACACATATGCACATACACGGAAGCAATGTTGAACAGGCTCATGAGCTGTGTCAGCTACTCTGATAGCTAATATTCAAGAAAATGGATAGAAAATAGTATCATCATCATCATCTTGTATCAGAAATTATTCTGGGTTGAAAGGATTTTTGCAGAAGAAACTCTGCTCAGGGAATGCCCAAATGAAGCTCCTTTCATATCCCCAAGAGCTGGGACAGAGACAGGTGCTCAATCAGTCATGCAGTACCCAGGTCTCAAACTGCCGACTTGGCAGCCTTCAAGCTAACAAGGTAAACTTCTTAACAACTGAGCCACTGCAGCCCCTAATAGAATAATCACAAAGAAGAAAGGAATGGAAAGGAGGCTACAACTATGCTTCAAGAAGAAGTGAGTTCAACACAAGATATACAACGTATGAGCAGATTTTGGATAGCAAGACAAAGATATGGAAGATATTGGTGGAGGGAGAGGGGTTGATGGGAAAGTGGCACTGGTGATGCAGCTTGGGGCTTGCTGTTGGCACAGCCTTAGAAATAAACCCCAAGCTGCACAGCGGTGCACCCGTGAGCGGCATCTGTACCAGCAAGGAGGCATGTGGAGCTGTAGTATAAACATGTAATATTTCCAAGCTCTGAGAATCTTACACTAGCACAATGCAGGTGAACCTCCTAACCTTCTATTTTCTTGATTTGCTAGACTAGAGCCTCTGATATCCCTAGACAGCATAGGCAGCAGACAGGGATGATGGGGGTTGTAATACAACAAATTGGAAAGCATCAGGTTCAGGCAGATTTCTTGAGGCTATGATAGGAATTCAAACTTCAAGTTTATACGGCTGTAAATCTAAAATACACACACGGCTACAAACCAAATCCAATCTACAGAAATCAGATCATTGTGGGCAAATAAAGATGAGTTGACATAGTGCATTCTTTTTAAAAGACAACATTCTATGAAACATATTGTTGGGGTGGAAAAAAAAAGCCCACAGGCTGAAAAAAATAGAGACTTGCAGGAAATGTCAGAAGCAGAGAACAGTTATTAATAGTTCAATATGCCAGATGGAAAGGATGAGTATTTAGCGAGGTCCTACAAAGGTCTCGTCCTGTGTCAACTTTCTATGAAGTTATTATTTATTAGCAACTTGGACACCAGAGTTCAGAGTCTGTATATCAAATCCGTAGGCAGCACCATTCTGGGAATGACTTGCAGGATAGGAATTACACTAAGTGCAACGTTGTTTTTATATACTGAGGAAACAGGTCAGGAATCAATTAATGGAGATTCAGTAAGAGCAAATACAATGTGGATCCTGTTGGGGGAAAATAATGAAAGACACACATATCTAACATGAGTTCTGAGCAAGCAGTTGTGCCACAGAGAAAGATTGGTGGGCTTCAGGAATGACAAACAGAATGAGTCAACACTATGGCCATGCTGCAGGTAAAACAAATAGCATAATGGGCCAAGCTCATTATGCATTATATTTACATGACATATCAATTCATTCAGTCAACACAGCCGCAGATAATATTTCCCAGCATCTCCACATTTAAATAGCATGGCAGACAAGATCACGTTAAGAAATGTGACAGGCCAATGGGCAAGTCATATTCTCTCCGCATCCTCTTCTTGGAAGAATCTCTAGTTAGAGAGGACAAGGTGAACACAATGTTTGCCACCTTATGCCAGTCAAATATCTCATAAAGGTGAACCATAGTCTTTAGTTCTGAACAGTGGTGGGCTCCAAGAATGTTTACTACCACACTGTGGGCATGGTATGGTGGGTGTGGTATGGTGAGCATGGCCAGGGGGAAAGCCCTGTGTTGCACCCGAATTAGGACTACTTTATTTCAAAACTTGGATGGGCAGGGGGGCCAGCCAGAATTTCTGCTACCGGTTCCGGTAAACTGGGGCAAACCTGCTGATGCCCACCACTAGTTCTGAAGCCACCAACAGTTTCAGCAGAAACAGCATGAATGCACTTTTCTTGTAGAGCTCCAAGCACGTGCCATCCACCAAATTCATCGTAGTTTGTTGAAATCCCAGATTTGGTTGTAAACCCAGAATAGAAATGATCCACATAATCAGTTTCCTCCATAAAAGTTTCAAGTAACTAGGAAATGGTCAATTGGAGACCAGTCACGAGAGTCAAGTAAACCATTTGACCTTTTTAAAAATGGTCTCACCACTTAATCCTTGACTAACACAAGAATAAAACCCTCTTCCAAGGAAATATTTACAGTCTCCACCAGCTATTCAGCCAGTCCCCTTCTGATGGTTTTAATCAGCCAGAATTGACATAGATCTAATGAGCAAATGGTAAGCAGCAGTTCTCAACATCTTCACATCCACAGGTTGAAGGTGCTGAAATGCATCTATCCAAAGAGGACAAGCAGACACATCAGTCAAAGGAGTAAGTTGGGATGGATGCAAATGAGTTCATTGAAAGACCATTAGGTAAAGTGGCAAGAAAGGGCTACCACAGGTTTGTTTGTTTATTTATTTATTTATTGCATTTCTAGCACTGTCCCCTCACCGAGGCGACTCCAGGCAGTTTACAACAAATAAAACATACAAAAACATTAAAAATAGCATTAAAATTGAATTATTTTAAATTAAGATTTTTTTTAAAAAAAAATGCCCTCCCTATACCGCATACTAAAAGTGACAGCCTGAGCAATAGTTAAAAAAACCAACCCAGGATAGTTGTTTCCCCAGCCACCCCCACCCCACCTGCTGCGCCATCCAGGTCTTAAGACTTGTGAAAGGATAAAAGCTCTGCCTGGAGGCAAAGTTCAGTTGGCAGTAGGTTCCACAGGGCCTTCTCGTGGTAGAGAGATGAGCCTCCCTAGCAGATGGGACTTTCAGGGAGCCTCTCCGGTCTGCTCTAGTGGGATGGGCAGATGTCCTTGGGGTGATGCGGTCTCTAAGGTACCCTGGTCCACTAACATGTAGGGCTTTAAAGGTAATCACCATCACCTTGAATTGCACCCAGAGGCACACTGGCAACCAGTGCATCTCCCGAAGCAGTGGAAAGGCATGGGCATACTGCCTGCACCCAATCACCACCCGAGCGGCCACATTCTGGACCAGTTGCAGTCTCTGAGTGGTTATCAAGGGCAGCCACATGTAGAACACATTGCAATAGTCAAGTCTGGAGTGTGCATGTCTATAAGCAAGGAGTCCCGGTCCAGCAGCGGGCATAACTGGTGAATCACACAAAGTTGTGTGAAAGCCCTCCTAGCCATGACTGCCACCTGCTCATTGAGCAGGAGTCGTGAGTCCAGGAGGACCTCCAGATTATGCACCGGGTCCATCTGAGGCAAAAAAAGCCCCATCCAGAACCAAAGATGGTAACTCCCATGATAACACGGGGCCCCTAATCCACAGCCACTCAGTCTTGCCAGGATTCAGTTGTAGCCCATTGTCCCTCATCCAGACCCCTACAGCCTTCAGACACCTGGATAGGACTTCCACTGCATCACCAGGATCACCACGGGCTGAGATGTACAACTGAGTATCATCTGCATATTGGTGATACTTCACCCCATGGGAACAGATGATCTCCCTCAGCGGTTTCATGTAAATATTAAACAAGAGTGACAAAAGCACCGAACCCTGTGGCACCCCATATTGTAGGAGCCTAGGGCTAGACCTTTCGCCCTCCAACCACACCGACTGGGTCCGGCCCATCAGAAATGAGGAAAACCAGTACCAAAGATGCCCTGGATCCCCAATTCTCAGAGCCGTACCAGGATACCATGGTTGACAGTATCAAAAGCCGCTTAGAGGTCAAGAAGAGCAAGAACAAGTGGATTCCCACCATCCCGCTCACACCAGAGATCATCCAACAGTGCGACCAATGCAGTCTCAGTACCATATCCCAGCCTGAATCCTGACTGGAAAGGGTCCAGATAGTCTGCTTCATCCAGAACCCCCTGCATCTGTCAGGCCACTGCCTTACCCAACCTTCCCTTTATAGGGAAGATTTTGGAGAACTGCCCAGTGACCCTGTTCCAGGTGACTAGGTCCCTTCTTGGTAGGGGAGCCCTGGTCTTGGGTTGCAGGGGTCAGCTGAAAGTTAGCTAATACTGTTGGGTCGAGTGATGGCTTCTTCAGGAGGGGGCACACCAACACATGTTTCAATGGTGCAGGAAACACCCCCTCCCACAAAGAAGCATTAATTATCACACCGACCCAACCGCCTGTCACTGCCTTGGCCATTTTAAGCAACCAAGCGGGGCAAGGATCTAGTAAACAGGCAGTGGCGCAAACAGATCCAAGGAGCCTGTCCACTTCCTCAGGGACAACTGGATCAAACTGATCCCAAATAAAATGACAAGCCCATGGTCCAGCCAGCTCCAGACTCCCCATAGCTATGCTGGGGTTAAACTTTGAGCGGATCCGAGCAACTTTCTCCATCAGGTAATCAGCAAAATCATCAGCTTACCCATGCAACCCAAGACCAAGGCCCCCTTACTAAGAAGGGACCTAGTCACCGGGAACAGGGTCACTGGGCAGTTATCCATGGAGGAAATAAGAGCAGTGAAATATTGATGTTTTACTGCCTCTATCACCACAAGATAGACCCTAATAGTGGTTCTAGCCAGTGTTCAGTTGGAGTTGCTCTTGGTCTTCACCCAGCGGAGCTCTAGACATATCTTTGCATGTTTAAGCTCCCTAAGCTTGGTAAACCATGGAGAAGAGTGGGGCATATGTGCACAGAGAGGCCGTAGCAGTGCGATTACATCCAAAGCAGCTGCCGCCATGCCATTCCAGAGGGCAACCAAAACCTCAGCCAAATTGTGCAGCTGTTCCATATGAAAAAAAACCAGTTCCCTCTGGAATCCCTCAGGATCTATCAGTCATCGGGGTGGACCATTTTAACAGGTCCAGTCTCCCTATGGTGAGTCAACGCCCCCAGAAAGTCCAGAGTCACCAGATAGTGATCCGACCATGGCACTGGTGTTATATATAATTACAGGAATTTCAGATCACTCAGCCACCACTCCGACAGGAAAACCAAATCCAGTGTGTGACCACTGCTCCTGGTCGAGCCCTGGATTGTTTGAGTCAGGCCCATAGCTGCCATGGTAGCCATGAACTCCCGATCTACCTCAGAGCCCACACCCAATTATGGCAAATTGAAATCTCCCAACACCATGAGTGCGGGAAAGTCTAATACCAACATTGTGATGGCCTCGAGGAGCTCAGGCAGGAACTCTGCTACAATGCAAGGGTGCAGGTACAGGAGCAAGATTCCCAACTGACCCTTAGGGACCACACAAAGAAGCAGGGTCTCACAACCTGGGAAGCTGTAAAGCTGTGGCTCTCACAACTCCCAATGACTCTCTGTCTGCAATGGCATCCCCACCACCCCTCCTCTTGTCCCTTGGCTGGTGCCAAATACCATGTACAGCTAGACACATATCAAACTGAGGAACACCATCCTCTGGTGTCAGCCAGGTTTTGGTGATGCGTGACAGGTCGGCCCGCTCCTCCAAGATTTTATCAGAAAGCAGAGAAGCCTTATTCCAGACTGACATACCAGCCTAAGGGAAGGGTCACTATGGATCGGCTGTCCAGGACCCAGAGATGTAGCCACAGGGCTCTAACGAGTGACAGATATTAAGCATTGGCCCCGCATTCCCTGAATGCAGCCCACCCCGCAGACCCCGCCATATTGTCCCACGCCCATCCTCTTTAATTTGAAAACAAAGATATAACAACGTGTACCCCTCAAATAACAGCTTTGTGGGAGGACTATAGACAGATACTGTGGATGACACTGTTGAGGCAGAGATTATATACTGTCCAGTCTGCTGGGATCACAGAGTATAATTAAGAGGCAAACATTTCAGCACCTCACATACTGTAGAAGAAAATGAATCCCAAGCTCTTCTCTTCTGCCTCTATTTAAGCCCTTGAGGGTTTTTCATCTGCTGTCCCTATTCCAAATGCCCGCTTCCCTTCTCACTTCCCTTTTCTTCATAATTACATTCAGAGAGGCACTTTGAGATAGCTTCTCTCATCTGTCACCATGGTTACTGCAGATGAAAGCATTTTGTTAAAATTGCTAGAAAAATGCTATCCTTTAACGAAAATTCCATTTCATTTTTTACCCACCCATCAGCAGAGTTAAAGCATTTGTCATGGGCCATCTAGTAACTTCGCCTTTGCTGTGTACACATTCACAAGGTGATATATTGAATGTGAGGAGTGAACGGAATGCTGTGCTTAGAAAATGTTGCCCTGTGTGGGACATGGAAACACATGCGTATGGAAAGGAATAGAATGCTAACGTTTTATTGCTTGGCATTTGCTTTCTTCCAAATCTAAATGTTTTCAGGTCTTTCCATCCTATGGCACCAATAGATAGCAAATATATTACTGCAGAGGCTCTGTGAAAATATGGCCTCTCTATCTATCTATCTATCTATCTATCTATCTATCTATCTATCTATCTATCTATCTATCTATCTATCTATCTATCAAGATAGATAGATATAGATATAGATATAGATATATAGACATTTAGAGATAGATAGATAGATAGATAGATAGATAGATAGATAGATAGATAGATAGATAGATAGATAGATAGATAATTTATTGCCCTAAAATAAATCAAATATGTGGAGGCTGCAGATATAAGAATTACCAGCAGAGGTAACCTTGAAGCTTCACAGAAGTTGTGGCTGTTATTGATGTTGTGAGCAATCATGTCATCTCCAACCTATGGCAATCCTATGAATGAGAGAGCTCCAAAATATCCTTTCCTCAACAACTCTGCTTGGCTTCCCTGTTTGGTTTTCCTCTTTTCTTGCTGCCTTCTGCCTTTCCCAACAGTATTGTCTTTTCCAGAGAGTCTTGCCATCAAATGACGTGCCCAAAGTAGGACAGACTCTATTCCATCATTTTTTTTACTCCAGGTTTGATATGCTCTAAGATTCACTTGCTTGTCTTCCTGGCAAACAAACCTCTCCTCCAGCATCACATTTCAGATTTTTTTTTCTTTTCAGCTTTCTTTACTATTCAGCTTTCACAACCATACATGGTGCTTGGGAACACAATGGTGTTAATGATCTTGGTCTTAGTCTCCAGTGGATGATCTTTTCTATTTCCTCCATTGCTACCTTTCCAAATTTCAATTGTCTTCTGATTTCTTGGCTGTAATCCCCATTTGGACTGATGACTGAGCCAAGCTATACAAAATGTTTCATTATTTCAATTTCTTCATTGTCAACCTTGAAATTCTGCAGGTCTTCTGTAGGCATGATCTTTGTTTTCTTAATGTTCAACTGCAGCCCTGCTTTGGCACTTTCTTCTTTCACTTTCATTAAAGTTGTTTCATGTCATTGCTGTTTTGTGCCAGTAAAAGTTGAGTGTTTTTAAAAAAGCTTTCACTGAAAAACCTGCAAAATCTATGCACTGTGGAGGTGTATTATTTTGAGAGGAGGGAAGAGGGCATTATTCCCTTGAGCAATTTTGTAAAATGAAACTATGTTGCTGAATTAGTGATTGTAGCTTTACTGCTTCAAGCCATGATGAAACAATGGTTTAACACAGAAAGTAACTCTTTGCTACTTCCTCTTAAAAATATGTTAATCCTTTATGTCAGGGGTGCCCCAACTTTTCAGGCTGTGGACTGGTCATGAGGTTGAGTGGGCTGGTCATGTGGTTCCTCCCACCAGAAGCGGAAATAAAAACGTGCCCGCACATGTGCAAAACACTGCCATAACTGCACCCCTGGCTGTTGTAAATGAATTTACGATAGCTGCAGGTGCTTTAGCATTTTGTGCTTGTGTTGGCATGTTTTACTTCTGCTACCAGGAGTGGTGAGTACAGTGCAGGTCGGATTATTAGGCATCATGGGCCAGATCCAGCCCATGGACTGTAGTTTGGGCACCCCTGGTTTATGCCTTTTGAATTTTTATATCTTTTTCTCCTCCAACTGAATAATATTTGCTTGGGCTGTGTAACTAATCTCGTCAAATAACCAAATCCTGATCCAAACTCACTTGATGCTGATGGAAGTGAAAACACGAGAATGATGCAAACAGAGACCGTGTCTGAGCCAGAATGGCCCCAATTGCTTTGGGCTGATTCAGTCATGGGGACAGTAGAAAAGGTCGGACATCATGTCTCCAAAATGTTACAAAACAACACCATGCAAAAGCAGCACACCAAGCATAGGGAGCTACACTTTGCTCTTAGACAGCGCGAGCTTTTAATCACAGCCAATATTGTCAAAAACACTTCCCAATCACAATGCTTGCAGGGAGATATTGTGTGATGTCACTAAAGTTATACATTCAGTTTTTTCACACAGCTTTTTATTATATTCCCTTACTTTAGTATTTAGATCCAGGCCGTGGAAAAGCCGCTGTCGAGTGTTTCGATTAGTTTAGTTGTTGATTAGTATGAAAGCCTGCTTTTTGGGGTGGGGCGGGGCAGGTGGGTCCAATCACATTGACACATGGATTGGGCTCATCCATTCAATCCCACCCCCAACCCTCCCCATTTTGAGAGGCCTTCAGGGGTTAAATTATATTGCCCAGCTTTATTTTCTCCCATCCCAAGCTGCAGCGGCTCAGTGGTTATGAAGCTCACCTCATTAGCTGGAAGGCCGGCAAGTCAATAGTTCAAGACCCAGTTACTGCATGACAGTTTGAGTGCCTGTCTCTGTCCCAGATCCTGCCAACCTAGCAGTTCGAAATGAAGACATTGCAAGTAGATAAATAGGGACCACTTTAGTGGGAAAAGATCTTGGGGATATGAAAGGAGCCTCATTCAGGCATCCCCTGAGCGGAGTTTCACCAGCAAAAATCCTTTCAACCCAGAATAATTTCTGACAAGAAATTATTATTATTATTATTATTATTATCAGCTGTAACATGGCATTCACCCCTGCACCCACCATTGATGGGACTCAATGGGAGGTGCAGTGGGGTGCAGTGTGCATGCAGAAGCAGCATTACCTCATTGAGCCAAGTGATAAAAATACAACAGATAACAACCATTTTACTTTTCCAATACAAATCAACGGGAGGGGTGAAATTTTAGATTGTTCAATTTCAATGGGCATTCTGGGACACAATGGATTGGATCAGACCCACCCTGAAACTGTCTGAAACAAACCAAGCCTGAATCTGAAACTCCAAAGTGGCTTCCAAATCTCACAGTCCTAACAATTGCCTTTTCTTTGGCTCCTTTTGTTTAGCCCATTTCAAAAACTGAATGTGATTTCCTTGTTTTGATAAACACTTTCTCAACCATGGGTCCCCAGACCTTCTTGAACTTCAATTGCCAGAAGCCTTGATTAGCAGGTGTACTGACTTGAAGAAAGCCAGAGTCGGTCTCACTTCTGGGAACTGAAATCCAAGAACACCTGGGGGACCAAGTTTGAGAATCCCTGGTGTGTACACACACACACACGTACCATGGCTTGCCAATGTTTCTGCCTAGTCTTCACCTTCTTCCTCCCTCAGCCTCTGTAACACCACAGCCAGATTATCTAATATCCAGGAGAAACCAATGGCACATCTTACTGTATCACTGCAGGCTATGTACCTCAAAGGCTGGCTCAGATATAAAACAAGCTTCCTGCCTAGTTTCAGTAATGCAGCTTGAGTCAGGGTTATTACAAGTGATGCCATCAATCACAGGGCTGAGCCTTTTATCAATTTATTTGAAAGGTGAGTGGCAGACTTTTGAGCAACAGACATTATAGTGCTCCTGCCTTGCTTCACTTAAATGGAGAGTATAAAATCCAAATGGTAGATATATTGTATTTCTGATCCTGATCAGTGAGCTGTGATTTCCTGCCTAATAAAAAACTCTGTGTGTGTGTGTGTGTGTGTGGGCAATTCAAATGATATTTTTTTTACACAGCATGTTCAGAGGAGACAAGGAGTCTATTCTCACTACTGACAAGCACGGCCAAGCTCCAATTGGAAGCCCTTTCCTCTACAGCCCATAATACTCCTGGATAGGATTGCCAGGTCATTTTCAGTGTTCCATGCTTTGAGATTCTAGGGCAAATAGCTGAGAGAAAGGGATAGCCCTTGTAATGTCCCTCATAGGAAGTGTCCCTTCTTATGTAATAATTGCAAAAGAATGTGTTATCTTCTTGTGTATGCTTCTAAAATAAAAGAACTCATGAATAATGATGTTGGCTCTCATGCCATATCTTACTCTAAGTGGCAAAATGGACACAACTACATGTACCTGCTGGATCTCTACCCTGCACATTCTTCTTCTGGCTTTTTGCATGCCAGCACAACACAAGTGCAACACATATGAAATACCTCCACACTGAGTTAGTGTTGTTGCCGCCCATTGGGCAAGAGTGAAGGTGAGCACCCAGCCTTGAAGGCCACAGCATAAACAAGGATCATACTTTCTCATAAACCATCCTTGCTTATTTGTCACAGCAAGTTCACAAGACCAACCAGGGCTCTGACTTCTTGCAAGTCTACTCCTGAACTAGGAAATCAGGTGTCACTAGCACAATGGTTTAATTATCACCAGCTAAAATTACACTCTCAGAGCTGCTGTTTTCCCCTTCATGTAGACCAGGGTTAGGGGTGCCCAACTTATGGCCTGGGCACCGGATATAGCCCCAACACCAATTCATCCAGCCTGCAAAGCCCTTGTCACTCCTGGAAGCGGAAATAAAACATGCCCATACAGGTGTGTTTTACTTCCACTTCCAGGAACGACAAGGGCTTTGTGGGCCAGATGATTTGGCATCGGGGGCCGGAGCCAGCCATAGTGACTGGCTCCCTGAACCATGTGATCAGCCCGTGGCCCAAAAAGTTTGAGCACCCCTGATGTAGACAGTATTGCCAAGGCAAGAAAGGAAGTTACCCCTCTGTGCAGCCAGCATTGATCACTCCTGCCTATAGCAAACCTATAGCTGAAACCAAAGTGCAAGAGAAAGATGACAGCATGTATGAGGGGGTTGCTGGAGTGCACCTAGTGGGCTGCCCTCCTCACCCTGTGTCCTCCAGAATTCCTGGAGGTGACTGATCTGCTTCTGGGCCCCATGATGGTACCGACACCAGAACACAGCCAGCAAGTGGAGGCAAGTAAGAGAGATGCAATATGATACACCTGGGACAGAATGAAGATGGAAAGAAGTATCCCAGAAGAAGGTGTGGTGATGGCTAGCATTATAAAAAGGTTCCTAACATGTTGCTCTTTAGGTAGCCTTTTTACATCGTGGAACATTCCTCCATTTCTTTTCTCTCTTACTCTGCTTAGTTCATAAACTTTGCTGAAATAATGACCAAAAAGGTTGTTGGGTAGGTTCTGCCCAGAATGAGAGTTATATCATCAGCAGATTGTCCCTGATTAAACTCTTCAGTTTCACGGTGCATGCAACTTCAACTCATTGTGTGCAATCTAAAAAAAAAAAGGAAGTCCTTAATCAGGGGCAATCTGTCACTGAAGATGACATCAGTCCTGCTACACAAGTGGGGCTATGCAACAGGATTTTGGCCTTTAATACACTATTAGGATCGAATGTACATGTGTTGGTGAAATAATAAGTGTTCTATGAGCTTTGAATGGAAAGGTCACAACATTAAGGTGCTTAGACTCTGCTCCAGCTCACGGCCACTTGCATTGCCCCTACTCTTATCATGGGGATTATATATAGAGGGTGCCAAAATGTATACACTTTTAAAGAGATGTTATCTATGTCTTACTTTACAATATCAATGTGTAGTATGATGTTTGCTCAAAAGAATTAATTACCATGTAACAGGCAAGGCAATGAAAGAAAATGGCAGAAGCACAGTTGTCATTCAAGGAGTGCAAGACTATTTTGAAGAGATGTAATTGAGTTCCCCCCACATCCTCCTGACTTAACACCCCTTGAGTTTTACCTATGGGGGCCTTAAAGGGTGTGGTGCACTGGAGAAAATCGCCTACACTGGTGGTACTTTGGGAAGGAATTGAAACAGCATGCACAGCGATACAATTGGACACTTTTGGTCAAGGTTGCTCAAGCAGTAAGGTAAAGGTAAAGGTTTCCCTTGCTCGAAAGCCAGTCGTATCAGACTCTAGAGTGCAGTGTTCATCTCTGTTTCTAAGCCAAAGAGCCTACGCTGTGTGCTTCTGCAGACGTTTCCGTGGTCATGTGGCAAGCATGACTAGACACCGGAGCGCATGGAGTGCTGTTACCTTCCCACCAAAGTGGTCAAGCAGTAGTTAGCCATAATCAGAATTGTATGGATGCTGATGGTAACTGATTTGAGCACCTCTTGTAATTGCAGAAGTCAAACCCAGCTTGTATTCATCTCTTGTTATTGGTATATATTGAGTATTACAATTTTAATACAGTTATTTTTCCTTTCTTAAAATGTGTATACATATGGGAAATTGTCCATTGTTTTAGACTCCTGCCTAAAACTGGAGTGGGGGTGTGGGGTGGAGGAAAGGAGTGTGTTTATTGTTATGCTTTTAAAATCTTTCTCCCGTATCCCCTTTAAATTATCTACCTAATAGGAGACAGTTTAATTTGAATATATCCCAAAGCAAATTTAAGTTTTTAAATTATGAAGCCCTTGGAGAGTCCTGCGGGAAAGTGATTGATTGCAAACATCCTGACACTGTTAACCTTCTCTGTGGCTGTCAATCCTGGAACCACGGGAAAGTAACAAAAACAACTGATTTTACCGCAGGAATTGTACAGCAAACTGTCATCATCCTCATTCTTATTTTCCCATTCTTTGTCAGGTCTTGATTTACTAATGGAGCGTTGCCCAGCATATGTCAGCACTATGCTAAAGCCCAACCAATGGGAGGGCAGCAATGTTCTCAGTCTCACTGAACCCATACAATATCTAAAGCAGATGGAATTTTGGCCTTGTACCTAAACCAAGAGGTGAGCTCAGCCCAGTCTGTTTTACAGATGGGAACATAAGTAGGAAAGGGGTAACAGTTTATGCAACTGTTAGTGGAGGCCCCAATTTAATTCAAAGGACAAATTTTCGCAGTTGATTTGATAGTAAATTGCCACTGAAGGCAACTAAAATAAAGCTTTACCAGAAAAAAGTGGAAAGTGCCTTCCATTATTTCACTCCTGTCCCTTCCTGCAATTGCTATCTATGGTCTAAGCTTTGGCATGAAGGAAGCAGCTATATTAATTTTTGAAAAATCTGGGACCCAGGTGGTCCGATAAATAGTCCCAGGAAATCAAAATTCCTGGGATGATGAACAGCCTCAATGTAGTATCTAATGTATTGCCTGAAATTATGTTGCTTAGTAAAGTAAGTCACACTAGAGAAGGCTCATTGAGTCGATGAGGAGTAAGTAAGATCCATTTATTCAAATGGGCCTACTCTAGTTGCAATTTTTTAAAAAAAGAATAATCTTGTCAGAAGCACACAAAGATGCTCTTTGGGTTGAAAGGATTTTTTCTGGAGGAGATCCGGTCAGGGGATGCCTGAATGAAGCTCCTTTCATGTCCTCAAGATCTTTTACCCACTGAAGTAGTCCCTATTTATCTACCTGTAATTTCTTGCTTTCTAACTACTAGGTTGACAGGAACTGGGACAAACTTGGGTGTGTAAACTATCATGCAGTACTCAGGTCTTGAACTGCCGACCTGCCAACCTTCCAGCTAACAAGGTGAGCTTCTTAACCACTGAGCCACCACAGTCCCTTAGTTGCAACTTATTATGGTGAATTAAATCATATCTAGAGCAGACCCATTTGAATCAATAGAGTTTGCAGTGGAGTTGACTCAACAAATAATCATGGAGTCACCAGGCCTTCTCTACTGTGACTTAAAATATAAAGGGTCTACCAACCTATCCTTATTATCTATTGGGTTAAAATCAGGGACTTGTCACAACCCAGCATGCCAAAAACTACATATACTGTATTACAAATTTGCAAGACAGGCATACATGGCTTCCAAATTAGCAGATGAAATTTTTAAGCACACATCTAACTGCTGAAGCTTACAAAATGTGAATAGACTGCTTGTCTGAAATCTCAGAACTCTTGTGTTATGTCCTTTTGTAAACTAACTTAAAGTTTTTTTCCTCCTCTCCCTGTTTCTTTCCTCTCTTACATTGGCTTGTAAACGAACTTGGAAAGCTTAGAAAAATTACTTTCAAACAGTAATTTGTTACGTTTAAGATTCCAGGACTCTCCCAAATGGTTTGTTATCATTATAGATGCTATTTTTAAAAGTAATTATTTACTTTCCTGTTTCTTACAAGTAATTTGTTATTTATTTCATTTCATTGTTCAAAAATTAGCCAAAAGAACCTGCAAGGAGAGGCATTCAGATTTTTCCCTGGGTCAGGAGTGCCTTTGAACAGATAAGGTTGATGAGACAATTGTGTTGGTCTTATTAGTTGCCTGACCCTAGGCATGGTTACACAAGACTTATTTCACACCACATTGAGGTCACTGCAACAACTTATCTATGCAGCTGACTTTGAAGACTGTTTAAACAATTCGCTTAGTTCAGGATTCTTCTGCCAGACTGCTGACTAGGGGACCAGTTATAGTGCCTCTTTGTTGCAGAAACTCCTGATGGATTTTCATTCAAAGAACCAACTAAAAGCTACTATGAACTACCTCTGTGATGGCTTGGAACAGGTAATCAGAAAGGCTGCCTTTTCTTATACAAAACTTTCCAGAAACTTGAAATTTGCTGAAAAGACCCCCTTTTAGTGTAACAAACAGTTGAGTCACATCTGTCACGAGGGAGAAAACTTTATCAGTGATTCTGGCCAAATACTAGGACTACCATTATTTCTCTCTGATCTTACCTTTATGTGAAGCATTTTTAAAATTCTATCAGTGTTTGTCTGTTAAATTGATTTGATATTTTTTTTAAAAAAAATGCATGTCTTAAAAGTCTTAATGGGACTCCTAGGTATAACTGGATTGTTTGCTATCATTTTATTTTTACTGACTTATTTTTAAAAGGTCCTAAAGACATCTTTGTTAACCTATACTATTGTATTTTTATTATGGTTAACATCGTTACTGTTATCCTACAGCTGCCTTGGGTGCTATATCCAAGATATAAATTGAAATAATAAATGAATAAGTATAGTTTGCTGTTATGTGCGAATCAGGTTTGTGACTAAACCACAAATAATTTGCTGCTCATTACAGTATATACTGATGGCCAGTTCACACACTTAAACATTCCTGCAGAAAATGCATTTCCATATAGAAAACCATGATTTACACCAATGAAACTGCAGTCAATATAAATCAGTTGTTTCCCCTCCTCCTGCAGACTTCCACTTGTTTAGCTAACCTATACATGAGGATTTGACCTCCCTTCCAAACAAGTTTCCTATTGTATCACCAGCCATAGCTCTGCCATTATAAAAAAAAGTTCCAACAAGGGTTGAAATAAGTGGTGGGCATCAGCAGGTTTGCACCAGTTCACCAGAACCAGTAGCAGAATTTCTGGCTGGCCCCGCCCATCCAAGTTTTGAAACAAAGTAGTCCTAATTCAGGTGCAACACAGGGCTTTCCACTGGCCATGCCCACCATACCATGCCTACAGTATGGTAGTAATTTTTTTTTTGAGCCCACCACTGGTTGAAATGTCCAGAGATCTGGAAGCATGCACACCTGTTCTTGCATCTTGGAAGATTGCAATTGCTTCCATTAATTTAATTTTAATTTAATAGTCATATTTATATATGCCGCCCACTCAGGCAGAACCCAGGGCGGCATTACAACAAGTTCTAAAAACACATAAAAACACTTTAAAGTGTCCCCAAGAGAGCAGAAGAGGACTTTATGAGCCACTTTTTGGGGGTGGGGTGGGGGTAGCAGTGGGGACTCATTTGGACCTAGAAGAGACCCACATAGGTAAAGGCCAGCCATGTCCGACTCTAGAGAACAGTGCTCATTTTCATTTACAGCCAAAGAGCTATTTACATATGCAGACACTTCCATGGTCAAGTGGCAAGCATGGAATTCTGTTACCTTTCCCACCAAGTAACACCTATTTATCTACTTGCAATTTCTTGCTTTCAAACTACTAGATTGGCAGGAGCCGGGACAAATGACAGGCACTAACTCCATCATGGAGCACTTGGGTCTCAAACTGTTGACCTGCTTACCTTCAAGCTCAGCACTAAGCCACTGTGGCCCTGAAACACATATAGCCCATCCTTAATATCTACAGCTGCAAATACACAAAGTCATGTTTACACCTTTTGGCAATGCTATAAAGAGAGGAATCAGTGTGTGTAATTCTTATCTCTGCTCCATGCATTGGCTAGATAAAGATGTGCAGAGCTTGTATCGACCCATGCTTCATCTGATCAGAAAGTCAATGCAGCGTATGCAAATCCACTGAACGCACGCCTCCCCCCACACACACACACACAGTCAGAGAGAGAGAGAGAGAGAGAGTAAAACTATGTCTACTGAAATTCTATTACAACATACACAAAAAACAACAACATAAAACTAAAACTAAAACTATGCTTAATGAAATTCTATTATTGCCTTCCTTCTTAGTAATCATAGTCTTGAAACATACAATTTCAGTGAAAACTGTGGTCCCTGTATCAACCTGGGAACTTCAGTAATTCACAACTGAAAAGCTTCACCTAGCAAGAAATGCATGGAAAAGAAAAGGACACACTTCTGTTATGCCAGGGAAAAAACAGCACCCACAGATGTACAATAAATTTATTTAGTCCTATGACATGTAACAACTTGGAAATGGAACATCTGGCACCTCAAATAAGAACATTTTAAAATTACATCTTAACGAGAAGAAATAAAATTCAACAAACTGACTTTTTATATATTATATATACAGTACTCCTCTGGTGAGGCATAGTGTAAATCAGCTATATAACAAGAGGTAATAAAAAAAGATTTATTTACTACTGTACTTCTCACTACAAGTAATCAGGCAGAATATGAAAATTAATTTCTTATTCTAGACACACATTAGACATCTCATAAACATATATATGCATGGTTACCTACAAAAGCCTAACTGCAGAAAGTGATACATTGGGATACACCTTCATTACAGGCAAACAGCAATTGAAGTTTATAGCCACAATGGCAGAGCAAAAAAATATAAGGCAGCCTCTTCTCTGGAGCTGCACTGGTAACTCTGTAACTAGTTCCACCACAAACACAGTTTTGTAAAATGTCATTCTGTAATGGGTAAAAGTAAAAGTCTCCCTTGCTCGAAAGCCAGTCATATCTGATTCTAGGGTTCGGTGCTCATCTTCATTTATAGCCAAACAGCCAGCGCTGTCTGCATCTGAAGAATTTCCATGGTCATTTGGCAGGCATGACTAGCCACCAGAGTGCACAGAACGCTGTTACCTTCCCGCCAAAGTGGTCCCTATTTATCTACTTGCAATTTCTTGCTTTTGAACTGCTAAGTTGGCAAGAGCTGGATCAGAGATGGGAGCTTGCTCCATTGTGCAGGACCCAGGTATCGAACTACTAAGTGACTTGCTGACCTTCCAGTTGTCAAGTTCAGCGTCTTAACCACTAAGCCACTGCAGCCCCTTATTCTACAATACCTACCTGCTATTATAAAAAGTCACCCAAATTTGCTCCCAATTTGTCTTCATACAACCACGTTCTGAATTAAATGTCAAAAATCATATCTGGGACAATCATGAAGCACAAGGACAGAATTTGGGCGATGCTTACACTCCCTCTCCCCATCCACCCTAAATCATAAAGCTTAACAGCCGAGAAGGCTACAAAGTTCAGCCCCTTTCTCCAATATAATATTAACTTTTATATGCCATGAAGTAAATCCCAACTTTCCAGGGTTTTCTAAGTAAAGAATGAAAAAAGGAGTTTATCATTTCTTTCTTCACATCCTGGGACTGTGAAGATTACCGTATTTTTGGACCATAAGACGCACCTGACCATAAGATGCACCCAGTTTTCAAAGCAGGGAAACAAAAATAAATTTAATACTGTATTTTGCACCAGCAACCAGGCGAAATGGGCAGGCCAGGCCAATTGCACTGAGGAAGGAAGTGATACTCTAGCCTAGCCTCTTGCTCTCCTTTCAACCAGGAAGCATGTTTCCCCCCTCCACGTGGAATAGAGACAAAGGCATCAAGGTAAGTGAAACCCTTTCTTTTTAAGCATAGGTTTGGTTTCCAACTTAAATGCATTGGGAACATACAAACAGAAAACTTTTGAATACAAGAAATTTATTTCCAATGCATTTAAATGGGAAATTGCGATTTTTGCCCTCTAGTGGCCACTTGTTTTTCATATGTCCCCCCCCCCCCCCCCAACAGCTGAGAGGCAGCAGTAGTAGTCTTCTGCCAGCTGCGGCTCTTGTAAAATATCCTTTTACAACAGCCACAGCTGGCCTAAGACCAGCATTTGGACTATAAGACGCACCCTCATTTTCTCCCCACTTTTGGGGGAGAAAAAGTGCGTCTTATGGTCCAAAAATACGGTACCTATGGCTATACAGGTTGGCTCTTCTCTGTGGAGGTGAGGTGATAAATCAAAGTCCCAAAACTTTGGCTCCACTGCCAGATATCTAAACCACTAAGTTATCCAGCCAGTTTCTTTTTCTCTCTCCCAACACAGAACTGTTTAAATACCACATCCTCCTCCCCTTGGCTAACCCACATAATCTGGTACAGACTTCATTGCCTATATCTCATCCATCTCCAATCTCTGATACAGTCCAGCTGCATAGATATGCACTACCTAAATTGGTATAGTAAATATAACTGGATTCCTAAGATTGCAATTATTAATACAGTATGTCATTTATAAGGAATGTTGTCTTCACTTCTGCATGAAGACATACTTCTGTAAAACACAGTAACAAATGGGGAGAAATCTTCACCCTAGTTCCTTTTGTGTCACATGTAGGGCACAGGTTCCATGAACATGAGAAGTGGTTAGCCCAAGGACTCAAATTCTCTACATATTAATGTGACTCTGTCACATTAATGGATCTTAAACTGTCAGGAAAGTCATAGGATCATACGGTCCAACAACATCCTACTTTTTTATCATGAGAATCTTAGGATTCCTTGAGTTTAATCATACACAGGAAATATCCAAAGCTTGCGAGTAAGGCATTTACATGTTACAAGTTACTTTTCTTAATAATGAGGGTACATTTAAATCACGTTTTGAAAACAGTATTATAAATAACAGTTTGATTTGGTTCCCTACATTGTGCAGGGGGTTGGACTCAATGGTCTTATAAGACCTTTCCAACTCCATTATTCTGATTCTGTGATTAATGGAGATGATATTATTTAACTGATCCAACATGCAAGATTTTTAAGTTTCTTCTTAAGGCATTAAGACTAAGAATTTTTCAAGTTGTATAGTGTTTTGTTATTAATTCTCCCCCTTAAAATAACAAAATGTTAAGAAAATTAACAAGTAGCACAATGGCTGAAATCCAGTTGTGTACCTCCTTGTGCACAATGGAGATAACATCAGCTGTAATGGCAAATCACCATTAATAATTTTGTGTGCATATGATCTATACACAGTCACATGTTCTCCAAACTTCCCAGAGGCTTCCATGTTCTCCAAACTTCCTCATGGTAGTTGTTCATGAGGAGCTGTGAAACAGGATTTCAGCAACTGAGTTTCTGTTTGCAACATGTAATGCTGATAATTGCCTTTTAAACCCTGCAACAGCCAATAGACCTGGTGACACAGTGGTTAAATTGCTATATTGCAAGCGCGGCGCCAAAATGGCCGTCGCGCTCTTTGCGGGCCCCCCCCCACCTGGACTCAGACATCCGGGTGAGTTAGGGGGCGTGGCCACCCCTCTTTAAAAGGGGTGGCCATGAGGCAGCCGAGCTGCCATTTTAGAAAAGCGACGGAGAGGAGAAGTTTTTCCCTCCACCCCCTCCCTAGTGAACAGTGTGATATTTTGGTCGCTTCGGGGCCGGGTGGGAATTTTTTGCTGGAACCTACAATTGGCCTTCTGGTTCTGGCTTTTTTGCCCATCTCACACTGTTGCTATGGTTTGATACAGGGGTTCTTGCTCTTGACTTTGGTCACATGGGCGGGTAGCACTGGTAAGGTAAATATTGATGACCCACAGGTATCCGGCAGGTTCGCAATTGACTGGCCAACACTTAGACAGGTACAGGTGTAATAACGTTGACCGGTCAATGACGAACCAGGCAAGGGGGTGATGGCAGGAGCTATTCAGCATGCATCATCCCGTGATTTTACGGATACACGTCAGAGGGTGGGGTCAGTAGATAGTTTATTGACTACGGTCAACAATTTGTTTGTCTCAACAAACAAATTGATACAAATGGATACATTGTAGCCAATTGCCATTGGCAATTTTGGGAGGAACCTTACCAGTGTTACTGTGGCCTGCTTGCCTTAAGAATTATAATTGGCTGAGTACCAATTGAAAGTTATAATTTGGACTAGGGCATGATTCAATAAATGTGGCCCAATGCCGTTATCCACATATACCGGTGTCTGAGTCCTTCTTTGGGGGGTGCGCCTGCAATGCAGCCCAGATGGGTAACATTGTAAATTTGAACCTGACAGGGCTCAAAGATGACTTGGCTTTCCATCCTTCAGAGGTCAGTAAAATGAGTATTCAGAATGTTGGGGCCAAAATGCTAATTACCTTGTGAACCAACCAGAGAGTGCATTAAACACTATGGAGAGGTATATAGGTGTACAGTAAAACCCGACTTACGAATGCCTCAAGATACAAATTTTTTGAGTTATGAAATGTTTTTTCATAAACCAGGGTCTCGACTTACGGAAAACCCTGAGTTACAAAATACCTCAGGATACAAAAAATCAGTTTTTTGTAACCCAGGGCCTCGACTTACAGAAAAACTGGCAGTGCTGCTATTTTGTGCCCTAAAAATCACTCCCAGCCACTCACCCACACTGCCGGAAGTGTAAGAAAAGGAAGCAGCAGCAGCCAGAAGGTTGGAAATCTCTCCTTATTTTAATTTATTTTTTTTAATAGATGCCTTGAGTTACAAAAAAAATTTGAGTTATGAAATACGCCAGGGAAACGATTTTTTCGTAATTCAGGGTTTTACTGTAATTGCTATTGCTACTGCTGTTATTTTAAAAGAGTAACTTCATAAACTGTAGCAGTACCACAGAAAGGCTGAAATATTGTTGCTTAGCATAGTAAAAACAACTAAAGTAGACCCACTGACTCAGTGTGGATTTGATGAGTCAACTCCTCTATATGTTTCATTGATTCAAATTGAACTACTCAAATGGTTCTTGACTTTAATGTGGTAAATTGTAATTAGAATAGTTGCATCTGAATCAATGGAACTTGTGGAAGATTTGACTCAACCCCACAGATTCAATGTGCAATTTATCATGCTAAAGCAACAGAATTTTAGCCAAGGATTTAAAACTCTAGACACTCATTCTCAAGATGTTTTTGAGGTTGATGTGTTTTCACTGGACTGTGTTATCACTTACTTGTGCAGGGCGCTTCAGGTGGGTCGAAGTCAGCACGATAGTAACCATTGCGACACGTGCAGATGGGGGCTGCTTCTGATGTGGAACGACTATTGAGAGGGCACTGCGTACAGATTCCCACACCCTGGCTAGCCTTGAACATCCCTGCTGGGCAAGCTAGAATAACAAAAGAGAGAGAGATAAAGTGTCTAGTTTTCTTCAACTTGCATGGATAAAAGATGCAATTCATTAATTTATTTTATAGCATTTAACCAGGACAGTTTTTAAAAAGTTCACATTGTGACTAAAATAAGCCTATTAAACTAACAGCTGAACTAAAACTCATTTGAAATTAGACTAACACAGCATTTAGCATTCTTGTAGAGACAGAATTTAACAGGAAACAAAACTACGTCCTACAAGCTACACAACAGAATTAGATGTGATTAATCTATGGACTTCTTTTCACTGTGAGTTATTTGCAGAGCTTGTAGTATTTTCATGCATTCACATAGACTAACCACTTCATAACTTTTACATTCTATCTAGCACAAGGGTTCCCAACCTACGGTCCACAGGCCAGATCTGGCCTCCAGTCCAAACTCATCTGGCCCCTGGGCTGGATTGTCACTGATGCTGGAAGTACCCTGACATCACCAGAAGTGCCCAAATCACCATGCTTTTGCACCAGAACACAGCAAAAATGCAGTGAAAACATTCAAAAATGGCACAAAAATGTTCCTCACTCACTCACTCCTCCAAGGGAAGAGGTGGAGGTGGGGAAAACACCCGGAAACGTGGCACAAATGCATGCAGTGGTGACAACAAAATCAGGAGGAACCACGTAACTGGCCCGCTCAGCTGACTGAGGAGGTGTAGTCAGGCCCATGGCAGGAAAAGTCTGGGAACCCCTGATCTAGCATATAGAAGTAAAATCAGCAGTAGAGGGGAAGTGTAGTTTGAAGGGAGGGACCAGAAGGAGGGGAAAGTTTCAGTTTTGTATCAGTGGAGAAGAGAGCAGGCAACTCTGTAGCATCTCACTGAGATATATTATGGCAAATGTTACTCCTTAACTATATAAATAGGATCACACTAAATAATAGCTGTTTCATATGTGCAGTGATATACAATAAAAATTCAGGTCAACACACAAACCTTCTGCACTACTCAGCTTTTACCTCTGGTAAGCTGCAGTTAGGAAATAACATGTGAGCAGGAAATGGCAAATCCATCCCAGGTACAATGAAAGAGTAATTTCTGCAGGCTTGCATAGATAGATAGACATGCTTGGAACCGAACTTCTCTGTCATAAAAACCATACAATTTTCATTTATTACAAAAGTGTACATAATTCCTGAACAGGTTGTGGAGAGATGTAGCCCTGCAAACCCTCGTCATCACATTCATCATGTAAAAGAGGAACAGCCTTTTCTAATTGTGTAGGACAATGTTGATGAACCTTATAGAGTGCCCAAACTGCAACGCAGTTTGGGGGAAGGGAGGAAGTCCTCTTATTGGGCTGCTGGGCAGAAGGGCAGGGCGAACACTGTGTTGGGTGGAGGGAGGAAGCACTCCCATTGGGCTGCTGGGTAGAGGAGTGGGGCAAACTCTGTGCTGAGGCAACAGCGCATGTGGCCACAAAAATGGCTGTAAGTGCCCTCTCTGGCACACGTACCATAGGTTCACCACTACTGGTCTAGGATCTCTTCATGAGTTAGAAGGCACTACCTCCAAGACAAACAAGATTGTGCTTCACATGAAGAAACTACACATATAAAACAGGCTCTCCCTCATCAGAAAGTCTCATTCATGTGCTCCAAGTACAAGTAGATGTTCAGGTAATATTAACATACCCCCTCATTGCGTATCAAGTCCAGATGGCTTCACAACAAATGAATATGTGATCATCAGTTTAATCAGTATTTGATCATTATGTGCCATCAAGCCAATTCCAACTTATAGTGATCTTTCCAAGGTTTTCTGAGCATGAAGTAATGATTGGTGTACTTGTCCTTTCTTTCTGGGAGCATGCATCTATGGTAACTCTTTGACATGAAAACAATGACTGAAGGAAAGCACCATGTGGAGGCAGGAATAATAACTCTATGGAGCAGAAGAACCCTCATGATTAGAGCTCTTTGTCTATAAAAGACAGATCCTGGATACAACACTATGCCTATAGCCACCTAGAGTGTTGCTGTGACTCTCTCTAATGTCAAGGAGGTTGTTTTTGAAAGATGGCCATGCTACTGTAGACAATTGAAGATAATTTCATGAGAATTCTTTCAACTATGCCATTATTACTGAGCAAATACTTCTCAATATCTCAATGACCTGCCACCTACATCGGGGTACCCAAACTTTTCGGGCCATGGGCCACTCATGTGGTTCAGCGGGCCAATTACGTCATGTGTTCCTCTCACCAGAACCAGAAGTAAAACAGATCTCTGTTTTGTAACAGGATGAGATAGATTTTAAGCTGCCATTTTCTCTGTTTAAACCAGTGGTGCCCAAACTATGGCCAAAGGGCCAGATCTGGCCCCCAATGCCAATTCATCTGGCCTACGCCACCCTCTTTACTCCTGGAAGTGAAAATATAACCCACCAGGCACATTTTACTTCTGCTTCCGGGAGCAATGAGGGCAGCGTGGGCTTGATGAATTGGCATTGGGGACCAGATCCAGCCATGAGCCATAGTTTGGGCACCCTTGACCTACATTAACAAAAGAGTGCAACTCTCTCTCTCTCTCTTGGTTTCTTAGGAGAAAAATAATTTTCTCTGATAATATAGGAGATTGTCCCTTAACTTTAACCATAAGAGGTGACCAGAGGTTCTCTTTATTATTTTAAAGGAATCACTGCATCACCCATGATCATTCAAGGAAGTGTGAATAGTTGTAATCTCACCCCAAGGCCACTTTAAGAAGCATGGTTGATGAGAAACACACTTCCTATATTGAGCTGGGCTCAACACTACAACATATTATTTCTGACTGTCCCAGTGCTCTTCCAGAAAGTGGGGGAGGGAAAGATGAGGAGTACCACATACAGTCCCATACTACTTCGAGTGGTAACAGCCTACATTAACAATGAAACCCTGGCTATGTCATACTACCCTCCCACTCCAGGAATAACAATTTGGGGTGGTGTCATTTGCCACTTTTATGATTCAAGAAAAATATTACTTTACAGAAACCTTGAAAATGACAAAAAAAGGACTATTTCTTCTTCTTCTGCCATATCCAAATCCATATATAGGCAATCATCATGGCAATCAGCCATGAAGACTGTCCTGAAAATATAATGCAGTGGCCTTTCATCTGCCTTCCACATTGCAGCATGACACCCATACCACTGATCGAATTCTGCGACTCACTTTCTGGTCCTTAGCCCTTTTGACATGCAAAGTCCTCATCCGCCCCAGGACACTTTTGATGAAGCTGCTGCCCTCCATCAAGATGGATCCGAGTGGGATTTAATCTACTTGAGGACCATCACCCTTCACTGTGGATTTCACCACTCAAGACTGTTAGTCCTCAGGGTTGTCAGGTTAGTTAACCACTGCCTGACACTCAATGTTGAGTTGCTGACAGTATGGTGTACTCTCTTACCATAGCATAGTATTGTACTGTATTGTTGTTTCAATTCTTGTTATGTTTATTGATGAGGTAACAAGACAAATCAATTAATAAACTACCTTTCTTACCATAGCAGGATAACCTGGCCAGACCCTAGGTCAGGGGCTCTCAACCTATGGCCCACAAACCAGATCTGGACCATGGTGCCATTCCATCCAGCCCATGCCCTCGCTCCCGCCACCATTGCTGGCATCCTTTTCACCTCCGCCTGGCTTGGCATGTCCCTAACACCGCTCAATAGCAGGGCAGATGCTGTAAGACAGCAGTGATGGTAGCAGAAGTGGAAGACGCATGCAGCCACCCGTGCCTTTCCCAAGTGTTGCTCTGGCCAAGTTACAGGAAATGACAGTCAGGACCCCTCCTTCACCCACAGCAGGCCGATAAGTATGGAAGTGGCGGCAGCATGAAAGGTGAGTGTTTGCAGGCTGGACTGATGGCATGGGGGGGGGGGAGTGCTGGCAGTGGTGGCATGGGGGAGAGTGAGGGTGGGCCAAACTGGTCCCCCTCCCCCCCACTGCTGCCACAGAAGACAGCAGTGGGAAAATTGTGGGGACTCGGGGTGGTCCCACTAACAGTCTGAGGGGGCATGATCTGCCCCCGGCTTAAAAAGCTTGAGAACCCCTGCTCTAGGTCAATGACTACTCAGATAATAAAAGATATTGGACCAAAAAAGGAGAGGAATTTTTGTCACAGCACTACTTATAAATTTGGAAAAACTGTTTATTTAGTGCTATAAAATGTCATTTATAAATTAGGGATTCTCAACCTACGGCCTATAGGCTACCACTTCCACCACCACTGCCTCAATTCTTGTCCCCTCTGCTTGGCTTGGCGTGTCCCTAGTGGCACTCATTAGTAGAGCAGATGTTGTAAAGCTTACAACATCCACCCTGCTACAGAGCACTGCCAGAGACACACCAAGCCAAGCAGAGGGGACATGGATTGAGGTGGCAGCAGTGGAAGTGGCGACTGGAATGAGGGCGCAGGCTGGATGATTTGGTGCCATGCAGCTTCTCCAGGCCGGTAAGCAGGGAAGTGGCATGGCGGTGAGTGGTGGGTGGCTTGGGGTGGTCACCGGTGGTGGTGGTGCCATCAAACTGCCTCCACAGACTGCACTGCCTCTTTGTAACAATCAGCTTTGAAACAGAACCAATTAAATTACAGCTTGAAGAATTCTGGTCATGTAGAATTTTCCAAATTGCACTTAATTGCTCCCTATTTTTTGCAGTTGTTTTACTAAAATCGCCATTCAATGTGTCCTTGGCGGTACATTTAGGTCAGTTGATAATAACCCTGACCTTCTTTTTCATATTGCTGAAGGCAACAGTGGTTTGCTTACCAGACCCACTGGAGAGGGCTTTGTATGGTGTACCTGTAAGTGCTTCTTTCAGCAGACTGATAAAAATACTTCCGAGGTTGATATATGTTTCATAAGCAACTACAAAACTAACAGAGATTTCTAATGCTTAATCATAGGCAAGTAAATGTCTTCAAACAGTTGCAATTTCACAGAAAGCATTGTTAGCTGCTGGTGATCATTTGGGACTCATAGTTTGCTTCTTTCCCTCTTTCTTTGGATTTGAGCTCGCCTTCCATATTATCTATGCAAAATTCATATAATCAGTCCTAAACATGCTGAACAAGAGCATACGCAAGTAGAAAGAAATATTTTAACAACAATAATTAGACAATTAGAGTTCCAGGACATGCTATGGTTGGCAATAATTGGATAGACTTTCCAGCTGCCATATTGCCTGTAACTTGGCATACAACTGCAACCTCTGTCCACCTCTCCTCACAGAAGTGACTGAATCATAAACATCCTTGGTGTTTACAGCTTAATTGGCACCTTTGGCACCAGAACATATTTTGGCAGGCAAAAAATTAACCAAGCCACTGGGATTTTGTGTTTGAAAGAGCTGTTGCTCTGCTTCTAGGATGTTAATGAGGAAGGATATAGCGTAGGCTGAGGTAGACATGATATTTGTTTAAATGAGATGGGCGAGCTGAAATAGGCTGTTGACACAAGTCCAGTGTGAAATCTGTGCATAATAGTAAGTTGTCTCTGCAGTAGTATAGGGTAGAAAGTTTAGATGCTGAAATAAATTTATGAACCAAAAACAAAGTTAAGAAGCATTAGCTTGACATGGAATTGTCTCATCTAATCACAGTGATGGATGGTGTATCATTAAGGACACAAAATCATGCTGCTTACTTTCACTTACACAGTTCTATTCCCTCTGATTGGCTGTAGGTATCTGATTTGCATGTTCACTGAATAATGCTATAACTTTGCAGGCAGAATATCCAAGCCATATGACAGCAGCAAAGATGGTTTATGAGGTTTCCCAGCCACCATCATGACAGGTAAATACAGTAACAGGAATAGCGGTGGGAGAGAAAGAAGCAGCAAGGGATTATGCAGAGAAGTGCTACTTAAATCCAACCCTCAGATGTTCCAATAACTCATTTCAGGTTGCTTTTTGATTCATTTTCATTGTTCCTTTAGAATGCCTCTCCAGTCATGACAATAAACTGAGGAGCCTTTAGATCAGGGATTCCC
The DNA here is from genome assembly GCA_035047345.1 of Bradypodion ventrale. Classification (NCBI taxonomy): domain Eukaryota; kingdom Metazoa; phylum Chordata; class Lepidosauria; order Squamata; family Chamaeleonidae; genus Bradypodion; species Bradypodion ventrale. The sequence goes on along the minus strand of JAWDJE010000003.1, from coordinate 64,206,126 downwards.
AATTTATGGCCTGTGGGCCTAATCTGGCCCATACAAATCATTAATCCAGCCCACAGTGGGAACCCCAGCACCTCTAGACCCACCCCCATGCTGGAAGTCAAAATACATTACTTACAGTGGTGGCGGCAGCAGGAATCACACCGTCTTTCTGGGGTTTTGCACAGTCTCCGCCACTTCCCAGGGCAGCAAAAAGCTTTTTGGAGCAATTTCACTTCGGTTTGGGGATTCCCCCCCCCCCTTCCTCACTGTGCTTCGGCAGCTGGAGTGTGACAGTGGGTGACTTCCGGTGCCAGGCAGAGCTCATATCAATGCCTGGGATTCCAGCGTGGAAAGAGGAAGTCGACCATATTCGCTTTCTAGCTGCTGAAACACAGGGGCAGAAAATTCCCAAACAGGAGTGAAATTGCTCCGAAAAGCATCCTGCCACCCTGGGAAGCAGCAAAGGCTGTACAGCAACCTGGAAAAACCACACAATTCCCGCTGCCACCACGGATGACAACAAAAACATAAGTTGTGGGAACAGCCACACCTCTGGCTCCTGGTGGGAAGTGTCGGGGGTGAATAAAAACATTAGATTTAGTGAACTCTATAACAGATTCCAGGGGTCCATTCTTAACTGCACATGTAATTCAGCAGGAAAGAAAATAGAAAGATCATGATGAGCGTGAGAGATGAGAAAGGAAGGAAACTAACCACAAAGAGTTAGCAAATCCAAAGAAGGAATTTCTATTTGCTTTAGTAAGAAAGTCAATATTCTGTAAGAAAATGGAATGGAGAATGGGGGGAAAGAAAGTCATTCCTTCCTGCCCACTTTCACCCACCCAAAACACTTACTGGAAGAATTTAAACTTGTCTAAGGACTTCAGCTGTGAGCCAAAAGTAGGATGGCCCTAAGAGTGCGATAGATACAAAATGCACAAGATGACTTCAGTTGGTCTTAAATCATCTTAGTATATTTGGAATGCATTAAGGACCCTAAAAATTAGGATGCTTCTAGACAAATGTTCCCTTAGAACTACCAATCAAAGAATGCAGGATAGCTATTTTCCCTTTCCTATCTTCTTCTTCCATGTCTAGGCCAGACATGAAACTGCCAAAATGAAGGCAACTTTTGGTGAGTTCATTCTACAGTTCCTTTCACCTGACCTAGTGTGAGAAAAATTAGCTGGCAACACCAGTTTGCCATTACCAGGGTACTCTTGATTGTGGTTCAAAAATATAGTGGAACCTCGGTTAAAAATATAGTGGAACCGGTTCCCATGATATCAATCTTAATTGTTTGTAATTATCATCATATTATGTGGCTTAAATGGATTCCCCCATGCTTAAATTATTTCGAGTAGCATCTGCTCTTGGAAAGGGGAAAAGAGAAGAGATAAAAGGAAGACAGACTCCTTTGAAAAGAAATCCTATGATGAACAACCTGCAGTTTTAGAAAGGAGAGTGAAAGATGTTCTGAAAGCTCTAGGCAAAAACAACCCACCCAAACAACAACAACAACAAAATATGGACAACAATACAATGGCCCACAGACTGGCAATGTTCAATACACATTCATATCCCCAAGAAAGGAGATGTCGAGTACAGTAACTATAGGGCCATCAATCTAATTTCTCATGCAAGCAAAGTGATGTTCAAGGTGGTGCAAAAAATGGTTTTTATCTTATTTGGATACATCTGTTACCTGAAAATTGGCAAACCCTGCCTGTGAATGGTCCTATAAAAGGTTGCCAATTTTCAGGTAACACATCTTTCACACTTTTCTCCAGTGTGGAATTTTTAAAAAGCTTCAACAAAGAAAACAGAGATCAAGGAAGGAAAGTAGATTGGTACTGTATTTAAATATTTGTAGCTGACTGTTGGGAGCCTTTAATACTGAATTCCCTGGGGAATTCATTGCTAAAAAGGTCACCCTTTCTCGAAAGATGGTCATATCCAACTCTAGGGTTCAGTGCTCATCTCTGTTTATAGCACTGTCTGGGTTTGCAGACATTTCTGTGGACATGTGGCAGGCATGGCTCAATACTTGAGTGCATGGAATGCTGTTTACCTTCCCATTGAAGTGGTCCCTACTTATCTACTTGCAATTTATTGCTTTTGAACTGCTAGGTTGGCAGGAGCTGGGACAGAGGTGGGAGCTCACTATGTCATTCAGTACTCAGGAATCAAACTCTGACCTTCCAGTTATCGAGTTCAGCATATTAACCACATGAGCCACCACAGTTCCTAGAGGCATTGGTAGAGCACAGTAATAACTTTAAAAGGATGAATGAATTTTTACATGGGGGGGGGGGAGAGAAAACACATCTGCTTCACTGATGTTTGAATATTCTCTGCTTTCCAAAGTTTGGAATGGTTTTCAGCATTGACCAAAATTTATGATAAAATATAAAAGAAAGCAATATAAAGAAACTCTTAAAAGCAAGGTTCAAAAGCAAAAGAATGCTCTGTTTAATATGCAGCAAAAACCATAAGAGTGTGGTAAGGATCTAATTAACAAAAGTAAGAGTGATATAAACAAATCACACTTTTCATTTTGTTTTAGGTCTCTCTTGTATAAATGTGCAAGAGCTATCAAGGCCGTTTAATCTGGCAGAACTGTTTCCCCCTCACACCCTATTCTTTCCCCAGCCACATGGTATCCACCACCCACAGCCCCATCTCTTTGCAAAGAAATGTAGTAAGTGTCTCATAAACAGTGCAGTGATTGAGATAATGAAAAGTGCCTGTTATCCCTTCTGTCTGCTGTAGCAGGATATGAGGCATCTCCTCACAGACAAGGGGAGGAAATTAACAGGAGCAACCTGGAGCAACCACTTTGATGCAATTTCCTTGGGAGATAGTGGGACATCTAATCTTTATTGGAGTTCTTTAACCTCTGACTCAAAAGACATAGATGCGGGTGTCTTGCTCTCTTGGTTCCTCAGACAATAAAAGGATTCATAATATTTGTCCTAAAAACTGGCAAAGGCATGGGCAGTTTAATGTCTAGGCCTAGGGCCATCGCTGCATAGCTGAAGTGGTGAACTTTGGCACTCCAGTTGTTCTTGAACTTCAATTTCCAGAAGCCCTGATCAGCAGGAGTGCTGACTTGGGCTTCTGGTAACTGAAGTCCAAGAACACCTGGAGTGCCAAGGTTGGCCATCACAGGAATGAACCAAGTTGTCATGGCATTTCTAATGAGTCATTTTTGCTTTGTATATGTTTAGTGCATTCCATAGCACTTACTGCATTACTGTGTTTTCCAATTTTGGAAGCAGTCCTTGGATATTTACCAAAAGTTGGAATACATATACCTACACATGTATCTTAAAAACATAAACTGATTCACTATTTATTCCAGGCAACAGCATGTGCATTCAGAATATTTCATAAACATTAATATCCCCATTCCCCACCCCCCCACCCCCCAAAAGAAACCCCAATCACTACAATTTGAAAAGATAGATGTGTGCATTCTTTTGGAGGAACAGCAAAATCCATTCTTGGTCAGTACTTTGACTGCCAGACTGCAATAAATCAAAACACTACAAACGTCTGCCAGCTTTGAAGTTTACCAGAACTTTTCCTCAGACTAAATAGTTTAAAAATAAGAGAGGGTCAAGGGAAGAAACACGAACAAATCAGCAATCAGGCCAGATGTTATGTCCAAAATAGTCTCAAAATAGAAATTACAGACAAAATGAATCAATGGAAAGCAAGGAGAAATCAGATTAGCTTGAATTTTTAAAAAAATATAAAGACCCACTGCAACACAGAGATCTATCCATCACCTAGGGTAAAACACACATTTCCATGTCTGCATAGAGCAGTACTACAGTGGAACATTGCAAAATTGGGAAATTAGTTTCTATCTGAAATGTTATAGCATTCTGGCAAAATAGATTATCCCTCTATTGCAGACAGAAGGCTGAACCTGCAAACACACAAGATTGTTGTTCCCCAGCTGCAACCTGTCCTATTATCCACACACTGAACCAATCCAATGCTGCACTTGGTAAGTGAGGCTGTACTTAGCAACTACTTGGAAACTTTGATTGCTTTAAAACACACAGCAGCAAAATTGTAGACTGGTATGAAGCATGTGGAATAGACAGCTTGCTGTTTTTAACAACTATTCTGGTTCCTAGTCCATTTCTGAGCAAAATTAAAGGTGCCAGATTTAACTTTAAAAGCAAAATGTCATCACCAACATTTCCACCTGATGAACTGAGCCTTTATGCTAATGAGTTTACCTTTCAGATTTAGCATTTCAAATGTACTTGACTGTGCTGTGTGAAAAGTGACAATGGTGTGAATGTCCTAGGCTGCAAGTACTCCCTTTATTCTGTGAGGTAGCCTGATGCTATCACTGACCAGACTTCTAACTTTTGTTCTGTAAAAGGTGGTAAGGGAAATTACAGTTTATAACAACCTATTAGTTGTGGAGCTTCAAATTTGATAATGTGCAAGAAACCCTTGACTAATAATATTCACATCTTTTGAGATGGGTATTCAGCATGTGTATTTATTTTATCTCTACTGTCTATCTCTGGATTCTTGTCCTATAATTTCTCTGGTTCTCATTAGCACATGTGTATAAGAGAAGCTCCCGTCATCTGCCCCAGCTCCTGCCAACCTAGCAGTTCAAAAGCAAGAAATTGCAAGTAGATAAATAGGTACTGCTTTGGCAGGGAAGGTAACAATGTTCCATGCACTCTGGCATCTAGTCATGCCTGCCACATTACCAAGGAAATATCTGCAGATGCAGGCAGTGCTGGCTCTTTGGCTGTAATCTCCATCATTGGACATAATGGGAAAGACTATTCCCCTTCTCCCATCTTGATTCAAGGCAACATTTTCATTTGGGTTTACTTCCAGGTAAGTGGGCATGGGGATGCATCTTCAGGGCCCACCTGCTCTCAAAGAAACTTGCCCAAGTATTAACATCTTCATTGCAGGCCAAGTTGTATGTTACCCAGTTTTTGGAAATAAAGACAGCAACAACCATGGAGGATCTTTCCAGTTGAGCCATTCAAATTTTTATATCTAAGAGCAAAGATTCTTGCCTGGTGCTTAACCTGATGTCTTTTTGGCAAGCAATGCTTTTTTGTTTGTTTGTTTGCTAAGAGTTTTACAAAGATCTTTGATGTATTATTCTTAATGGAAGCATCTCATTCTATAGATAGTTATGGTTTTTGTGGTTTAGATTCACTTAATTAAAAAATTACTGAATTTTTGCTGTAAACTAAAGTTTAGCAAACTGTGCTTTAAAACTCCCATATGTACCTTCATGCACTCTGTTTTGGGACTGGAAGAGCAATATATCAATACTCTAAAGAAAATGGAAAGAAATAAATGTTGCCTAAAACCACATAAGGAGTTTATAGCTGAGATAAAATCAGAATTATGCAGGCTACATAATTTTTCACAAAATCTGGTGGAGGATGAAGTTTTGTTCTCATTTCTGTATATCTTTGCTGTTAGCTAACTGAGACAGACGGTGACAGCAGCTGAGATGGAACTTTTTTGTGTCACAAAACATGTCCCAGATTGCTCTAGCACGGGCAGGGCAAGGTGAGCTAAATTTAGCTCTGCATACATACTGTATTTACACTGCAAAATAACAATCAGGTGGAGCTTGGCTAATGGGCAAATAAATTTCTGATAACTTTTTTTCCCCAGACAGTCTCATCCATCAGCTCTACTTCACATGAATTCAGTTCTGTTATATTTTTCAATGCAATATATAAGTAAAAAAAAATCTAATTCAAGTGCAACAGTGACAACTTAGTCCAGAACCATTATGTCAAGTGCCTTAAGGACTTTGTGACTGAGCAATTATACTTGCAAATTAAACCTGTGCTTACTTCGTATGACATATCACAAGAGCAAGGTATGAAAAGGTCATGCCCTGGTATTTTCAGCACTAGAGGAGTTCCTGTATTACTAGCAATAGGCTACAGGTAATATGAAAAAACTGAAGCACATGAGTTATGGGCATTTCTGGAAAATTCAGGCTTTTATCAGTGCCTAGGAATAGCTGACTAGCAAAAAGGAGGGAAATGTTTGGCAATAATACTTGCAGTTTGTCTTCTGAGTAAAGCCTTCAAGCCCAAATTGGCTTGATCCATGGTACTGTGCTGATTGGAAAATGACTTCAGCTATGCAAAGAGAGGGAGCAGAAAGTGTTCTTGTCTTCCTGAACATTGGAAGGAATTTGAAATCTGTTTGACAGACCATCTCAAATGGTCCACATTGGGAGGCTTAAAATATATTAAGAAGTTCAGAAGTTATTTAGCTGGCATGGCCTATATTTAGGAGATGCTGTGCTATGCATACGCCACAACAATGCTGTCACAATGCTAATATGTGAACATCAGGTAGATTAGCTAGATTTCTTATTTTCTACTATGTTTCTCTCAACTGATGTAGCCTTTGCCTCAAATTGACTATTAGCTCAACGTGTCTTCTGAAAACTTTTTGAAATTTTGGGAACTGTACGTCTTTTTCATTATCTTAAATAATATTACAAAATCACTTCTTGGTTCAGAGGGTTTATGATACTAAACCCATGTCTTGTCTGGTGGTTTTATGGAAACCCCTGAAGCCTTGCTCAGTTTGGACAGACTGGGGCTTTTGGGAATTGAAGTCCAAGAACACCTGGTGTGCCAGTGTTCACCATCATGGATCTTGAGGATATCGGGCTAAAGGAGGCTGAATTACATAATGAGTGATTGTTCAAAACTCCTCTTTTGTTGTTGTTCAGTCGCACAGTCAATTCCGACCCTTTGTGACCCCATGGACCATTTTCCTCCAGGCACCTCTGTCCTCCACCATTCTCCTCAGCCCGCCAAGCTCTGTGCCCATTGTGTCCACAATACCATCTATCCATCTCATCTTTGGATACCCCCTTCTTCTCTTGCCCTCCACCTTTCCCAGCATCAAGGCCTTCTCAAGTGAGTCCTCCCTTCTCATTTGATGACCAAAGTACTTTAGCTTCATCTTCACTATTTGTCCCTCCAATGAACAGTCAGGATTGATTTCTTCCAGTATTGACCTATTTGTTCTCTTTGCTGTCCAAGGGACTCTCCTCCAACACCACATCTCAAAGGCATCTATTCTTCTGCGCTCAGCCTTCCTAATGGTCCAGCTCTCACACCCATACATTACTTCTTATCCAGGAACAAATAGCAGCTAGGGTGGCTATTTCCACTCTGCCACAAAAGAGGAAGATCAGAGAAAGAGGGGGAAATAGAAAAACCAGAAGATACAGATCTGCATTTGTTCACACAGTTAATTTGCATGAAATGCTCATCTAAAAATAATTGTAGTTTAAAAGAAGATACAATGGGTAAAAATATGCTGAAGTAATCATTATACTAATATAATCTGTTGCCTCAGTACTAACTATTGATGGACAATCTCAAGTCTCTTACACTTTCTTCTTGTCAGATTAGCCACTTACATGTTACTTAAAAAGACAAGAGGATACCAATCTAAATAAGATTAGACATGCTAATTTATACATAGAGATGCAATCTTTTTTATCATTTAACCAAAATGACAACATGTAGAAAAGACTGACCAGGTGATCTGTGCTTCTGCGGAGACTGCTGTCTTGAGGTTAACCAGGAACAGGCAAATTCAAGGCCCCTGATTTCATTTCCTTTTGGTTCCTTATCTTTAAACCAGACTTTGGTTGGACACTTAAAAGAGAAGAAACCTTCAGACCCAGGATCATTCAGAGGAAGCCTTTCCAGCAGAAGACTGCTAAGAGAACACACAGCCACCCTACTTCTTTAAGTTATTTCCCTATAATTGGCTTCTTGTAGTAACAAGAAAAAGGTTGTGGAGTTGGCTTAACATCATTTTTTTCCCATTCTTTATAATTGTTCACTCATTGTATTGATATTGCTGTTAACAAAGCTGTGAACTGTGTATAGTGACAGGGTGCATCAAACCTCCTACACCAGTTGAGAAAATATACCCTCTTGTTGGTATTGCTCCACCTAATATAAGGAGAGAAGTAGCAGTGGACACTGAGAGAACTAAGCAAGAGAATGACCCTCAACATCCTCTGAATGGAGATGTGCCTCAAGTTCTCCAGCTCAGATCCAGGAAGAGCTTTATGGCAAAACCAAACATTTATGAGGGTACACAAGAGCAAAACCAAATTAGATGATGGATGAAGGAGCACACTGGACAAAGAATAACATTAAAGGAGTTTATAGTTGAGGAACTCAACCTCCCCTACATCATAGGCTGAGGGTTGGAGTCCCTAAATGCAAGGATAACATACTCAAGTGGGGACTGCTGGTGGACAACAACACGCTGTGTGAATGTGGAGAGATAAAGAATCCGACTCATTTACTGGTCTGCTGATTACTGCCAGAAACATGCACCAATGAGGACTGAAGTTTGGTGAATGGCGAAGCCAAGTAAGTGGCTTCATTTCAGCAGTACAGGGCTTGATTAGGACACGAAAGAAGAAGAACTCATTAGAGCTGATTGTTACTAAGGAGTGGCTAAATCTCAACAACAGTAAAGCAATATCTGGACACCTAGAATATTTTGCACATGCAAAGGTCAGGTTGTTTTGTGGGACACTGTATGCAATGAATCTCCCTTCCCCCACACTGGCTTTACCACTCCCCTTTTTATATGGCCAACATAATTTAACCTTGCATCTCCCTCAACACCAGATGCGGTAAAAGAGGAAGCAAAGAAGAAGAGAAAAACACAATTTAACAATGATTTTTAAAAACTAGAATATCTAGGTTACTATACTATAGCTAGTTAGAGCTGTTTTCTGGCAAAGTGCACAAAGAACCTGTAAAAGGATTAACAAAGGCAACTATTTTGCATAAAGCAACCATTAGTTCCCAGCACTGTATCTTTTGTTAGCAATCAGGACTCAAATACCAGCCAAAACCATTTATATGATTTTCCTTTTACATTCTGGAATTTCTCTTGTATGACAAATGCATTTTATTTATTTTGGCTGCCATTCTAATGGCAGAAAAGAATCAGTGCAATGTACCTAAAGCTGCACAAACTGGTTGGGATTACAGCAATCAATGAGGATATTCAGGACAATCAATTTGTCACTGGTCAGACTATTCCAACCTTTATTTTTCAAGTACCTTCAGATTCAGAAAAAGAGAAAGTACCTGCTCATGAACTGCAAAAGCTAGTATCTTATTTACCCAGTCTGTATTATATGAACAATTATTTTGTCTAGTAAACCTACTTGCTATTTATGTCAAAATATTAAATGAACTACAGTAAAACCTCACATGAAGAGCGCCTCACTTAGAGACTAACTCGCTTAAAGAGCAGAATTTTATTTGAATGGTCACCCTTGCTTAACAACTAAAACCAACCAAAAACTTGCTTAACAACTAAATCGGGGTTCGCAAACCCCCCACCCCCCAGAAGTCACAATCTGTCATTTACAAGGGCAGCAGCGGTGCTTTTTGAAGCGCTTGTGCGATGAGGTATGCAACTCAGCATACAACAGTAAACAGATGCCCAAACACTTGGTTGTAAAGTAGATTTGCTTAATGAGCAAATCGCTTAAAGAACAATCGAGGAACGCATTATGCTCTTTAAGCGAGGTACCACTGTATTTCAAACATCATTACAATAAACATGCATACAGAAGAAAAATGATTGGGAAAAGTCAGAATGCATAACAATTCTTTAGATAAAATGGGATGATGAGGATGACGATGATGATCACCACCACAACTACCACCACCACTACCACCACCATTCAAAAGGGATGAGAGTGTCACTACATTTTGCAGGCGCACCCCCCAATAACGGACACAGACAACATTGAAAGTGGATAACAGCATCGGGCCACATTTATTGATTCAATGCCCTAGTCCGAATTATAAATTTGTATTGGTAAAACGACCAATCATAATTCTTAAGGCAAGCAGGCCGAAGTAACACTGGTAAGGTACCACCCCAAAATTGCCAACGGCAATTGGTTACAATGTATCAATTTGTATCAATTTGTTTGTTGACAACAAACAAATTGTTGACCGTAGTCAATATCTAACTCATGACCCCACCCTCTGACGCGTATCCGTGAAATCATGGGGTGATGCATGCCGGTTAGCTATCGCCATCACCCCGTCGCCTGGTTCGTCGTTGACCGGACAACGTTTAACTAATTTATTCCTGTCTAGTGTTGTCCAGTCAATTGCGAACCTGCCGGATACCTGTGGGTCATACTGTTTACCTTACCAGTGCTACCCGCCAATGTGACCGAAGTCAACAGTAGGAACATAAGGAAAAAACCCCTATATCAAACCATAGCAACAGTGTGGGATGGGCAAAAAAAACCAGGACCCGAAAGCCAATGTGGGTCCCAGCCAAAAATTCCCACCGGCCCCGAAGCGACCAAAATATCACACTGTTAACTAGGGAGGGGGTGGAGGGGAAAAGACTTCTCCGCTCCGTCGCTGAGCTAAAATGGCAGCTCGGCTGCCTCGTGGCCACCCCTTTTATAAGGGAGCTGGCCACGCCCCTAACTACCCGGATTCTCTGTCCTGTGGGGGGGGCCCGCAAAGAGCGCGGTGGCCATTTTGGCGCCGCGCTTGCATTGCAGGCGCACCCCCCAATAATGGACACAGACAACATTGAAAGTGGATAACAGCATCGGGCCACATTTATGGATTCAATGCCCTAGTCCGAATTATAAATTTGTATTGGTAAAACGACCAATCATAATTCTTAAGGCAAGCAGGCCGAAGTAACACTGGTAAGGTACCACCCCAAAATTGCCAACGGCAATTGGTTACAATGTATCAATTTGTATCAATTTGTTTGTTGACAACAAACAAATTGTTGACCGTAGTCAATATCTAACTCATGACCCCACCCTCTGACGCGTATCCGTGAAATCACGGGGTGATGCATGCTGGTTAGCTATCGCCATCACCCCGTCGCCTGGTTCGTCGTTGACCGGACAACGTTTAACTAATTTATTCCTGTCTAGTGTTGTCCAGTCAATTGCGAACCTGCCGGATACCTGTGGGTCATACTGTTTACCTTACCAGTGCTACCCGCCACACGGAGGGGCTTCAAAGAAGGCCTGACGCCCCCCCCAGACCGTCAGCTCGGTCAACAGGCCTGCTCGCCAATCACCCAACAGGAGGTCCATACCTCCTCACGACAGATGGACCCCATCCCCTGCGTACAAGTCGTAATTTTGTAGGCTAATAGCGGGGTGATGACTGACCCGTCCCCAAGCCCTGTCAGCAAGAAACTGCGCCACCGCCCTGTTGACCGTGCGCCTAGCGTGGTCAAGGGCCAGGAGGTGAACGCCCCCTCTATAAGAATGGCGCGGGATAATGTCCGACCAAACCAGGGTTGTGGCAGGCCAGACATAATGCAAGTAGGCGAGGTCCTCGCAAATCGCATGCTTGAGCGATAAGCCGGTGACCTGGCCCAAATCATTGCCCCCCAGGTGGATGATGAGAATGTCAGGCGGGTCAGCACCCAGGCCAGAAAAAAGGAAAGGCCGCAGCTCCCGCCATAACATCCCAGGCTTACCATGCCATGTGAGACTGGCGTGTTCACCCAGTCCCAGTCGGGGTCCCCACTCTGTCGCCGCAGCGTAACGCGCTGCCCTGTGCACATAGCTGTGGCCCACCAGCCATACTGTCACCGGTGTAATACGACACCCAGGGTCTGTAAAAAATTGAGAAAAAGACGGTAAGGTGACTGGATTGGTACTCATGGCGGAAGTGGGCGCACATAAAACTGAAAACATTGCGAGCCCCACCTCCCCATGCTGCGTATGTCAGCCCCAGAGTACCCAAAAGCAGCTGCTGTAGAGGCTGCACCAATACGGAATGAATGTGTGCCATAACGGGCACCTGGTAGGCCCACCCTGGTGAGGGCTCTGCCTGTCACCTTCCAAAACTGAAATTTAGTAAGGGGAGACCCATCTTGGTGACAGAAAAACGGGCCGTGGTGCATGCCACGCAGTGCCAGGAACTCCTGTAGGGCACCAACCGGACAGATGTCTGCCAAAGAACACCGTAGCAGTCTTACACCACTGCCTACGCCATGCTGATCGGTCTTAGAGGAGCGTATCCTCAACTGGGCCCAGTCTTTGGCAACATAGACATCCTCGAGTTCCAGTGCCCTACAACTTGCATCCGCCTTAGACAGCATCACAAGTTCGCTGATGCGGAGCGCTCCAAAAAATGCCACCGTTGTGGCTGCGTGAAAAAGGGCTGCCTCATAATGATCAAAACAGAGGCCTGGCCAGCCCCGGGCCAACTGGGTAAGAACCCCTGGGGAAATAGGGTGCCGGTCGTCCGGGCAACGCTCGCGCTCGCGCACCCACCCCTCCAAAACATGTCTCACACGGAAGTCAGAGGTGCTGTCCACATGACCTCCCACTTTGGCCACAAAAGCCAACGCCGAGAGCTTGGATGCTATGGTGCGAGGTGCGAGGCCCTGTGCATGCAGGTGAACCATGTACTGCAGAACATGGTCCACCGGGATAGGCCAGGTCTCTGGCAGGTGAAATTGAGCAGAAAATGCCCTGTAAGAATTGAATGCTTGTTGATACGCCTTACGCGTGCGTGGCGCTAGTGACAGGCCAATCGCCCGGTTCACCTCTCCTTGCCAATGGTCCACATCTCGTCCGGGAGTGGCGAGGGAAATTCCTCCGCATCCGGGGCCAAGGCGCGGAACCGGGAGATCTGCAGGCGGGACAAAGCGTCAGCAATATCATTATTAATCCCTGGGACATGCCTGGCCCTGAACGAGACGTTGAGGCGCAGGCAGCGCAGCACAAAATGGCGCACTAGTTCCATAACCCTGGGCGATTTGGAAGTCTGTGCATTGACAATGTGGACAACAGCAGCATTGTCACACCAGAAATGCACAAACGAGTTGGCCCACTCCTCGCCCCATAGCATCAAAGCCCCCAGAATAGGGAAAAATTCCAGGAATGTGAGATCCCGCAGGCGACCCGTGCCTGCCCAGGCCGGTGGCCACCCACCATAGGCCCACTTCCCATTGAAGTACATCCCATAACCCAGGGATCCTGAGGCATCAGACTGGATCTGAAAATTGGGGGAAGCCAGGAGGTCAGACCTCCAAAATGAGACCCCATTGAACTCTCTCAGGAATTGCAACCAGACAAACATGTCTGCCCTGATACCCCGGGTAAGCCTAACTCTATGGTGGGGCCTGGATAACCCTGCCATGGCGTCGCATAAGCGCCGGGCAAAAGCCCTGCCCGGTGCGACCACCCTGCAAGCAAAATTGAGGTGACCATGTAGCACCTGCAGTTCCCTCAGCGATGCCTTACGCTTGGCCAGCAAATCCGAGATAAGGGCCACTATCCTGGACACCTTATCGCCCGGCAACCTAGAAGCCTGCGCTACTGTGTCAATCTCCACCCCCAGGAATACTAGCTTGGTAGATGGGCCCTCGGTCTTTTCGGGCGCTAAAGGGACACCGAGTTCCTCCATTAGCGTCTGAAATGTGTTGAGGAGACGTGTGCACGTGTCCCAGCCCCGTTCACCCCCGAATAAAAAGTCATCCAGGTAATGGGCTACAGACCGGGACCCTGACCTGCAGACGAAAGCCCACTCTAGGAAGGTACTAAAACGCTCGAAGGCCGAGCATGATATGGAGCAGCCAAAAGGCATGGCCTTATCAAAATAATATTCACCCCTAAATTTGAAACCCAGCAACTCAAAGTCGCCCGGATGCACTGGCAAGAGGCGAAAAGCCGACTTGATGTTGCACTTGGCCAGCAGGGCACCCGGGCCACACGAGCGCACCATGCGCAGCGCATGGTCAAACGATGTATACCTGACTGAACAAAGGTCATCAGGGATAGCATCATTGACCGATTGGCCGGCTGGGTAGGACAAATGATGAATAAGGCGAAACTCGCCTAGAGACTTTTTGGGGACCAAGCCCAGTGGCGACACCTTAAGATTGGGAAACGGGGGTGCAGGGAAAGGTCCAGCGACCCTGCCCGCATCTAACTCCCTTTTAATGCTGGCCGCAGCCACCTCCTCCCTCCCCCTGAGGGATAAAAGGTTGGGGGCATCCTGAGGGGACCTATCACCCATGAAAGGGATACGAAATCCCTGCTTAAAACCTTGAAGGAGATCCTCCCCGTCCTCCCCCTTCGGGTACGATGCGAGCCAGCGCTCCAGCATGTCCACCTCAATTGGGGAGGGGGCCTTTTGGAGAACTAGCTCCATCCGTGGCAGCCTTGCCAGCCCACTGTCCACCCCTCCCTCTGCCTCGCGCCCCCCCAGGCCTGGGACAAGCAGAGGCTGCGTGGGGGCCAGAACATGTGGGACACTCATGCTTATACCTGCAGTTCTTTCGATTGCAGGAACCATTTGACGAGAAAGTCCAGCACAGCAGGCGGGCTGGAACCCCCTGCCCCGCCGCCTGGCGGGCAACCTGAGCTGGAGCCGCTCGCTGGACCGCATGTCCGCAATGGTATCTGTCTCCCGGGGCGGGGCGCGTGGGCGTCATGTACAGAAGCCAAAGCCTCTGGCACGGCTCATCCCATCTCATCTCGGGGTGGAGGGGAATCCTCATACGGAATTCCTCGTCATAGGCTAACCACGAGGGGCCCGGGAAATCAACCATCGCCCTATAGATGTTGTCCAAATATTGGACCATAGGAATAGCCAAATCCGGCCGCGCCCTCAAGTACACCGCCATGTATATTAAATAAGCCGGCAGCCAGTTGGCCCAGGTACGTGGCGGCTTACGGCGACGTGCCTGCTCCTTGTCCTTCTCATCCTGTCCCTCCCTTTCTTCCTTGGTGGGCTCTCTGTTCAGGAGTGAGAAGATATCTACATACTCCCCCCGCCATATCTTTTCTCTGGTGGTCTGTGCCAAGTGATCACCCAGTGGCAAGGAATACCCCGCCGTCGGCAAAGTCGAAAAAGGCACCGCAGCCATAGGAACAGGGGCCTGAGCTAGCCCAGCTACCCCCAGAACGTTCCCTGCAGTGTAAGAACAAGTACCCACCCCAGGGCCCAGGGTGGCAGTAGTCGTCGCCGGGTGGGGTGCCGACGGCGGGGCCACCGCACCACCCGCGCGAGGCCAAGGCCATTGAAAAGCCCCCCCATATTGGGAATGTGTGTGGATGTACTCGCTTGCACCGTATACTCACATGCTGCACCCCCGCGGGCCGCCCCCACCGGGGGTTCCGGCCCACTGGGGGCGTCGGAGCTCACGACCGACATAGAGCTCATCACCGGGGCCTGACCCGCACCTGGCTGCTGGCTGGGGAGCTGCGAGGCAGTGGCCGAAGCCGCGCCACGCGCCTGCAGCAGCTCAACCCTCCCTGTCGGCTGTTGTCCTCCTGCCGACAGCACCTCAAAAGGGACCCCGAAGGGAGCCCCCGCCTGATTGGCCCGAGCCAACGACGCTTCAAGGGCCGCAATGCGGGCCAGTAAGGCTTCCACGTTGACCTGGGGCCAAGGGCCGGCCGGCCCGCCCGGTCCAGGCGTGGGTACAGGTCCCTGTACCCCAGGACCCGAATATGGCCATTGGCCAGCACCGAAGCCCGGCAGGGTCAGTGGAGAAACCTGCCAAGGCAGGGGGCCGCACCACCCCCCAAGGCTAGAGGGCCCAGGGGGAGGCTGCGACCCAAGGGCAGCAGGCCCAACAGGGTGGGCAGATGCAGGAGCGGTGTCCACCGCTCGCGGGCCGCGGGCCGGAGCCCCTACCGCGCCCGCACTCTGTTCGCCCGCTCCAGGCCAAGGGGCAATAGACCCCATTCCGCCGGTCCCGGCAGGGGCCTGCAAAGGCGGCTGCTGGGGAGGTGGCACCGCGGTCCTCCGACCTGGGTTGCGCCTCCCAACAGCGCGAGCCGCACTCGAAGCTGCCTTCTTCTTCGAAGGCATCTCCACCGGAGCAAAGGGAAGCGAAAAGGAAAAATCGCCACCAAAAAGGCTTCCCGGTAAGTGAAAGAGCGACGGAGACACTGGGGAAAAGACTTCTCCGCTCCGTCGCTGAGCTAAAATGGCAGCTCGGCTGCCTCGTGGCCACCCCTTTTATAAGGGAGCTGGCCACGCCCCTAACTACCCGGATTCTCTGTCCTGTGGGGGGGGGGGGCCCGCAAAGAGCGCGGCGGCCATTTTGGCGCCGCGCTTGCATTATGGGCCTTGCTTCTCAGTAGCTATGTTTTAGGATTAACACAAAAATAGGGCGAAACGGTGCAGATACAAATGAGAGAAAGAAACCAATTTGAGGCTATAATATCTTTCAAGTATCTTTTACTACAAGAATGCGAAGGAGTAAAGAAATAAAATATCATCAAAACTGTTCTGGTATTGCCAGTTTTTCAAAAGAATTTTTCTTCATCAGGATATAATCTTAAGTATTTTTCTGTAGACAATAACATGAAAACAAAATCATACACTCTGACAGCACATTTTAGTTTGGCTGTGAGCCTTAAACCAAGATATCTAAACATAATACATATCAAGAATTTTTTAAGCGTCTACTAGCTTCAGGGACGAAAACAGCCTATCATGATGAGCTTAAAGACGTTAAAAAATATGGTACAATGTTTGCAATATATACTGTGTGTCGAGTGATGTATTCATGATAAATAATTTTCTTTTTCTTTTAAAGATGCAATAAGGAGGCAGAAATGGCTTGACTATTTAAAGTGACAACATGCTCAGAATTATAAACCATACAAATGATTATAAAAAACAAGAAAGGTCCAACTCATTACTCAAACCTGATGGAACCAAAGTCTTCAGATGGTGAACATAAATAAATTATCATATATAATATGATAATTTAGACTCAGCAACACCTGGGAGGCTTCTAGTTGCCTAATCATCTGGCAAAAAGGAGAACAACTTCTTAACCACATGGTTAGATCTTCTCAAGCTTAATTTGGTTAGATTTTCTTATGGTGGTGGGCTCCAAAAACTTTACTACCACACTGTGGGCATGGCTAACTGTGGGCATGGCTAACTGTGGGCTTGGTCAAGTAGACGGCAGTGGCAGAGATTGAGGTGGCGGAGATTGAGGTGGCAGCGGCAGAGACCGAGATGGCAGTGGAGACTGAGGCGGCAGTGACCGAGGTGGCAGATGCCGAGGCAGCAGTGGTGGAGACTGAGGTGGCAGAGACTGAGGTGGCAGTGGCGGAGACCAAGGCAGTGGCAGCAGAGACTGAGGTGACAGGAGTGGTGGTGGTGGAGACCGAAGCGGCAGAGATTGAGGAGGTGGCTGCCACCTCAATCCATACTGCTGCTCCTGCTGCCTCCATCGCTGCTGTTCTGTCCGCCGTTGCTCCATCCGCCGCTGCTCCGCCCACTGCTGCTGCTGCTGTCACTGCCTCGACCACCACTGCCACAAGGTCCCTGCCACTGCAAGGTCCCCGCCGCTGCTGCTCCTGCTGCCTTAGTCTCCACTTCCTCCACCTCAGTCATCACCACCACTACTCCTGCCACCTCAGTTGCCTTCTCCTCAGAAAACGGCCACTTGGCTTAGCTTTTAGTGCACATGCACTATGCTCTGAAGTAGTGCATACGCACTGAGCTCCCGAGTTGGGAAGTGGGCATGGCCGGCCAAGTGAGCATGGCCAAGGGGGATTTTTGCTACTGGTGCACCTGTACTGGGGTGCACCAGGAGCAGCACACTACTGCACTTTCCACAAAAGCTCACCCAAAAGCAAATCCTTTGGTTCTCCTTTGCAGGCGCACCCCCCCAATGATGGACTCAGACACAAATGAAAGTGGATAACGGCATTGGGCCACATTTATTGATTCAAGCCCTAGTCCGAATTATAAATTTCTATTGGTAAAACGACCAATCATAATTCTTAAGGCAAGCAGGCCGAAGTAACACTGGTAAGGTACCACCCAAAATTGCCAATGGCAATTGTTACAATGTATCTATTTGTATCAATTTGTTTGTTGACAACAAACAAATTGTTGACCGTAGTCAATATCTAACTAATGACCCCACCCTCTGACGTGTATCCGTAAAATCAGGGGGTGATTCCAGCTGTCTAGTGGTAACCATCACCCCCTCGCCTGGTTCGTCGTTGACCGGACAACGTTTAAACAACTTATGCCTATCTAGTGTTGTCCAGTCAATTGCGAACCTGCCGGATACCTGTGGGTCATCAATGTTTACCTTACCAGTGCTACCCGCCAATGTGACTAAAGTCAACAGTAGCACAGACAAACCCCTATATCAAACCATAGCAACAGTGTGGGATGGGCGAAAAAGCCAGGACTCAAGAGCCAATTGCGAGTCCCAGCCAAAAATTCCCACCCGGCCCCGAAGCGACCAAGAAATCACACTGTTAACTAGGGAGGGGGTGGAGGGGAAAAACTTCTCCGTCGGTTCGCCAAAATGGCAGCACGGCTGCCTCGTGGCCAGCCCCTTTATTAGGGTGCTGGCCACGCCCCTAACTACCCGGATGGTTTTGTCCAGTGGGGGGGGCCGCAAAGAGCGCGGCGGCCATTTTGGCGCCACGCTTCCATTGCAGGTGCACCCCCCCAATGATGGACTCAGACACAAATGAAAGTGGATAACGGCATTGGGCCACATTTATTGATTCAAGCCCTAGTCCGAATTATAAATTTCTATTGGTAAAACGACCAATCATAATTCTTAAGGCAAGCAGGCCGAAGTAACACTGGTAAGGTACCACCCAAAATTGCCAACGTCAATTGTTACAATGTATCTATTTGTATCAATTTGTTTGTTGACAACAAACAAATTGTTGACCGTAGTCAATATCTAACTAATGACCCCACCCTCTGACATGTATCCGTAAAATCAGGGGGTGATTCCAGCTGTCTAGTGGTAACCATCACCCCCTCGCCTGGTTCGTCGTTGACCGGACAACGTTTAAACAACTTATGCCTATCTAGTGTTGTCCAGTCAATTGCGAACCTGCCGGATACCTGTGGGTCATCAATGTTTACCTTACCAGTGCTACCCGCCACCCGGAGAGGCTTCAATAAAGGCTCGACGCCCCCCCCAAGACCGTCAGCTCGGTCGACAGGTCTACTCGCCAATCACCCAGCAGGAGGTCCATACCTCCTCGCGACAGATGGACCCCATCCCCTGAATAAAGCCCGTAATTTTGCAAACTGATGGCGGGATGATGACTGACCCGCCCCCAGCCCTTGGTCGAAAGGAATCGGGCCACAGCCCTGTTCACCATGCGCCGAGCGCGGTCCAGGGCCTGGAGGTCAAAGCCTCCCCGATAAGCGTGCCGTGGGACCATATCTGACCAAACAAGGGTTGTGGCGGGCCATACGTAATGTAAGTAGGCGAGGTCCCTGCAAATCGCATGCTTGAGCGATAAGCCAGTGACCTGACCCAAGTCATTACCCCCAAGGTGTATGATCAGAATGTCGGGCGGGTCGGCATTCCTCGACGAAAAGAGGAATGGCAAAAGCTCCCGCCACAACATACCGGGCTTACCGTACCATGTGAAATGTGCGTATGCACCCAGTCCCAGTCGGGGTCCCCAATCTGTCGCTGCAGCGTAACGCGCTGCCCTGTGCACGTAGCTATGGCCCACCAGCCATACTGTCACCGGTGTGATACGACACCCAGGGTCTGTCAAGGGAAAAACAGGGAAGGAAGAGATACATGGTGACTCAAAAGGTACTCACGGTGGGAGTGGGCGAACATAAAAGTGGAAACACTGTGAGCCCCACCTCCCCATGCTGCGTATGTCAGCCCCGGAGTACCCATAAGCAGCCGCAGTAGAGGCCGCCCCAATTCTAAATGAATGGGTGCCGTAACGGGCCTCAGGGAGGCCGACGCTAGCCAGTGCCTTCCCAGTCACCTTCCAAAACTGAAATTTAGTGAGGGGAGACCCATCTTGGTGACAGAAAAACGGGCCATGGTGCGTGCCACGCAGTGCCAGGAACTCCTGTAGGGCACCAACTGGACAGATGTCTGCCAAGGAACATCGTAGCAGTCTTACTCCACTGCCTACGCCGTGCTAATCTGTTTTAGAGGAGCGTATCCTCAATTGAGCCCAATCATTGCAAACATAGACATCTTCGAGTTCCAGTGCCCTACGACTTGCATCCGCCTTAGACAGCATCACAAGCTCGCTGATGCGGAGCGCTCCAAAAAAGGCCACCGTTGTAGCCGCACGAAACAGGGCTGCCTCATACCTATCGAAACATAGGTCCTGCCAGCCTCGTGCCAGTTGGGTAAGTACCCCAGGGGAAATTGGGTGACGGTCGTCCAGGCAACGCCCACGTTCCCGCTCCCACCCCTCCAAAACATGTCTCACACGGAAATCAGCGGTACTGTCCGCATGACCCCCCACTTTGGCCATAAAAGCCAGCGCTGATAGCCTGGATGCTATGGTGCGGGGTGCCAGGCCCTGAGCGTGCAGGTAAACCATGAAACGGAGGATGTGGGCCACTGGGATCGGCCAGGTATCTGGCAGGTGAGATTGGGTACAGAAGGTCCGAAAGGAAACCAACGCGTGGTGATACGCCTTACGCGTGCGTGGCGCCAGTGACATGCCGATCGCCCGGTTCACCTCTCCTTGCCAAAGGTCCATATCTCCTGCGGTAGTGGCGAGGGAAATTCCTCCGCATCCGGGGCCAAGGCACGGAACCGGGAGATCTGCAGGCGGGACAAAGTGTCAGCAATATCATTATTCACCCCCGGGACATGCCTGGCTCTGAACAGTACATTGAGGCGCAGGCTGCGCAATACAAACTGGCGCACAAGGTCCATGACCCTGGGAGATTTAGAGGTCTGTGAGTTGACAATGTGGACAACGGCCGCATTGTCACACCAGAAATGCACCACAGAGTTGGCCCACTCCTCACCCCATAGCATCAAGGCCCCCAGTATGGGAAAAAATTCCAAATATGTGAGATCCCTCAGGCGACCCGTGCCTGACCAGGCTGGTGGCCATCCACCATATGCCCACTTCCCATTGAAGTACATCCCATAACCAAGGGATCCCGAGGCATCAGACTGAATTTGAAATTGGGGCGAAGCCAGGAGGTCTGACCTCCAAAATTAGACCCCATTGAACTCCCTCAGGAACTGTAGCCATACGCGCAGATCTGCCCTGATGCCCCGTGACAATCTCGCCCTATGGTGGGGCCTGGATAAGCCTGCCATGGCGTCGCACAAGCGCCGAGCAAATGCCCTGCCAGGTGCGACCACCCTGCAAGCGAAATTGAGGTGTCCATGTAGCACCTGCAGTTCCCGAAGGGATGCCTTGCGCTTAGCCAGCAAGTCCGATATAAGGGCCACTATCCTGGACACCTTGTCTTCGGGCAACCTAGACGCCTGCGCCACCGTGTCAATTTCCACCCCCGGGAACACTAATTTATTAGACGGGCCTTCGGTCTTTTCGGGCGCTAAAGGGACACCAAGTTCCTCCATTAGCGTCTGAAATGTGTTGAGGAGACGTGTGCACGTGTCCCAGCCCCGTTCACCCCCGAATAAAAAGTCATCCAGGTAATGGGCTACAGACCGAGACCCTGACCTACGGACAAATGCCCACTGCAGGAAGGTACTGAAACGGTCGAAGGCCGAGCAGGAAATGGAACAGCCGAATGGCATGGCTTTGTCAAAATAATATTCACCCCGGAATTTGAAACCCAGCAACTCAAAGTCACCCGGGTGCACGGGCAAGAGGCGAAAAGCCGACTTAATGTCACACTTAGCCAACAGTGCACCCGGGCCACATGAGCGCACCATGCGCAATGCCTGGTCAAAGGATGTATACCGGACAGAACAAAGGTCATCAGGGATAGCATCATTGACCGAGTGGCCGGCTGGGTAGGACAAGTGATGAATCAGGCGGAACTCGCCCGGGGATTTTTTGGGCACTAGTCCTAGAGGAGACACTTTAAGGTTGGGGAACGGGGGCGCGGGGAAAGGGCCAGCGACCCTGCCCGCAGCAATCTCCTTATTAATGCTGGCAGCAGCCACCTCCTCCCTTCCCCTAAGTGACAACAGGTTGGGTGCATCCTGCGGTGACCTATCCCCCGTGAAAGGAATACGAAAACCCAGCTGAAAACCCTGAAGGAGGTACACGGCGTCTGCCCTCCTCGGGTACAATGCGAGCCAACGTTCCAGCATGTCGACATTAATTGGGGAGGGGGCCTTTCGGTGAACCCGCTCCCTCCGTGGCAGTCCTACCTGCCCCTTGTCCGCCCCTACCCCTGCCCCTGTATCCTCCCGGCCTGGGGCAGGCGGAGGCAGCATGGGGGCCACCACAAGAGGGGCACTCGTGCTTGTACTTGCAATTTTTCCTGTTGCAAGAACCATTGGACGAGAAGGTCCAGCACAGCAGGCGGGCTGGAACCTCCTGCCCCGCCACTTGGCGGGGGACCTGTACCGGTTCCGCTTGTTGGACCGCATGTCCACAATGGTATCTCTCCCCAGGCGCCGGGCGCGTGGGGGTCATATACAGAAGCCACAGCTTCTGGCAGGGCTCGTCCCACCTCATCTCTGGGTGCAGTGGAATCCTCATGCGGAATTCTTCGTCGTAAGCCAGCCACGCCGGACCCGGGAAGTCAACCATAGCCCGGTAAATGTTGTCCAGATACTGGACCATAGGGATGGCCAAATCCGGCCTAGCCCTGAGGTAAACGGCCATGTAAATCAAGTACGCTGGCAACCAATTAGCCCACGTGCGTGGCGGCTTACGACGACGTGCCTGCTCCTTATCCTTCTCGTCCAGCCCTTCCCTCTCTTCCTTGGTCGGTTCCCTATTTAGAAGGGAGAAGATATCTACATACTCGCCCCTCCAAATCTTTTCCTTGGTGGACTGGGCCAGATGGTCCCCCAGGGGCAAGGAATACCCTGCTGTTGGCAAAGCCGACACCGGCAGAGAGGGAACTGCGGGCAAAGCAAAGGAGGCCTGAGCCAGCCCGGGGATCCCCAACACATTTCCTAGCACATTGGGGGCGCCACCCCGACCCAGGCCCTGTGACAAAGGTAAAGTCGCTTGGTGGGCCGGGGGCCATTGGACCGCCGGACCACCCAAGCGAGGCCACGGCCATTGGACAGCCCCCCCCAAGGAAGTCAGTTGTGTGGGTGCATTAGCTTGAACTGCATACTCACCCGATGCACCCCCACGGGCCGCCCCCACTGGGGGTTCCGGCCCGCTGGGGGCGTCGGAGCTCACGACCGAAGCTGAGCTCGTCGACGGGGCCAGACCAGCACCAGACTGCTGCACCTGTGGGGTGGGGAGCTGCGAGGCAGTGGCCGCCACCGGCCCACGCGCCTCGGGCGGCTCAACCCGACCCATCGCCGGCCGCTGTTTGGCGGCCAAAGGGGGCACCTGAAATCCCAGAGACACCCCTGTTTGGTTGGCCCTCGCCAAGGACGCTTCAAGGGCCGCAACCCGGGCCAGGAGGGCCTCCACGTCGACATAGGCCCCGGCCCCAACAGGGGGCAAATGGGCAGCCGGCCCATAAGTCACGGGTACCTGTTCAGGTCCCTGAGCCCCCGAGGCCAGATAAGGCCAAGCGCCCATGCTCGGCCCTTGGGTAGCCGTGGGCACGCCCTGCAAAGGCAGGGGACCCAACCACCCTCCATGACTCTCACCCCCCATGGGGAACTGCGGGCCCGGGCAAGAGGGCCCAGCCGCACGGACCATGGCAGGGGCCGTGGTCGTCGTTTGCGGGCCAAGGGCCGAGGCCCCGTCCGGGACAGCCGGTATACACCGCGCCTCGGGCCAAGGAGCTACCGATCCCATCCCACCATTCCCGGTGGGCTCCGCTAAAGGTGGCTGCAGAACGGGCGCAGTCGCGGTCCTCCGACCCGGCTGATGCCTCCGCGCCGATCGAGCCACGTTTGCGGCTGCCTTCTTCTTCGAGGGCATGGCTAAGGTAGCTAGGAAGCCTAAAACAAGAGAAAGCTGCCCGAAAAGGCTTCCCCCAAAAGGACACGAGCGACGGAGGTCAGGAGGAAAAACTTCTCCGCTCCGTCGGTTCGCCAAAATGGCAGCACGGCTGCCTCATGGCCAGCCCCTTTATTAGGGTGCTGGCCACGCCCCTAACTACCCAGATGGTTTCGTCCGGTGGGGGGGGGCGCAAAGAGCGTGGCGGCCATTTTGGCGCCACGCTTCCATTCTTCCATGAAGTACCATGAGGTAGAAATGTGCTGTTGTATCTAAAGCCATTTATTTCCCTTTCATTTCAAGGCCAAGTCACCAGCTTTGTCAGCATTGTTACTGATCTTCTCTACACACTGTCAGCTTTGTTCTTGCTTTCAAAGTAATTCATTTTGTTACTTGGCATTTGTTGTTGATATGTGTTGCCAAGTCAGAACTGAATTATAGTTAGTCTAGTAGAGTTTTCAATTCAGTAAGGTTTTTAAGGAGTCGTTTTCACACACACACACACACACACACACACACACACACA
The DNA here is from genome assembly GCA_035047345.1 of Bradypodion ventrale. Lineage (NCBI taxonomy): Eukaryota > Metazoa > Chordata > Lepidosauria > Squamata > Chamaeleonidae > Bradypodion > Bradypodion ventrale. Next base: position 64,181,719 of record JAWDJE010000003.1, on the reverse strand, counting down.
CACTAAAATGAGTCACAAGTTATTCAACATGGAGTTTCTTTGGTTTTTAAACTGTATTAGAATGTAGCTTTGCTTCTTTGCAAATGCCTCATAATTCTTTCTGCTGCGCTTATCAAGCAGGTGGGCTTAGAAGAAGCTTTTCAAAGCTTCAGGCCTATGTTTTGTCTTCTTCCCCAGGTCTGGAATGTCCATTTACATCAACATCCAGAGCCTGGGAACACCAGACAATTAAAATGGGAACCAGGGTTTGTTTATACAATCCCTGGACTCTAATTGGCTGTATGCTAATTAGGAGGGCCAAGCTCATGTCTTTCCTATAGGCACATGGGTTTGGGAGTTAGTTATTGTTTGAGTTCTAGTGGACTTCGAGTTTGGGATCTCTGGGTGCTACACCAGAGTTCCTAGTCAACCCAAAATGATTACTTAGAGGTAGTCAGGTTTTCCTTTTGTTTCTGGGGGGAAGACCTGAGTGTGAATTTCCCTAAATGTTCTTTTTGTTTAGTATTTTTGTATGCTGTAATTCTGTATCCTGAAACAATGAATAAACTGTTATTTCTTCAATGGGCTTCAAGAACAATAAACACCTTTACTTATCAACAACGTCTGTTCATTGGAAGAGGGGGTAAGACAAGAGTTAAGCCATAAGCCACACGCTACCACATTTTACACATTACTCTCCACAATACTTACTGGGCTCTGTTAATAGAGGTAAGTCCCAGGTTGCTGCAGGCATTGCAGGACAGCACCTAGGCCTCCTGAGCTTGGAGTCTTTGGGGAAGTTCCATAGGGCAGGCTGGTAAAAGTTGTTGGGCAGGAACGGGAGAGCCCCAAGGGCAAGGGCCAGGTCAAAGCCTATCTGTCTGTCGCACACACATATGCACACACACATGCACACACACACGCATGCACGCACGTGCGCGCACACACACACACTTGATGTATTATTCATTATATTACTATCACTCTATTTACAAGCAGGCTAAAGTGTTGCCACTTCATACACAGACTCACCCCTCAATTTTCCATTTTAAAACAAGGTCCCACTTAAAGGACTAGACTAAAGGATTCTGCCTTCAGCTGTTTTGTTGTTTAATTCTGACTCCTGAATTTCTTAGTTGGAATGAAGAAACATGATGTGATAAATATGACACTGTATTGCATACTTTCATAGCAAACCAGTGAATGTGGCCTGCCAGCCACAACATTGTTTCCAAGTTTGGGGGAAAAGAAGAGAGGGAGAATCCTGTCCATCTTCTATGAAGATGTAATACTTCTCCAGTCCTTCAAGTGGTAATTGATAAATAAACATTACTCATTGTCCTAAACAGTTGGGCAATCATATCATTTACCATATGCAACATTACATAACACAGCAAGTAATGTCACTGTCATTTGTAACACATTACATCTTCTGGTCTGTTTTCTTCTTTCTCACATTCAGTACTTTTCTTCTTTGCCCCACTTGCCTTAATAAATTAAATAGTTTTCTTCTACATACAACATGTAGTGTAGTATGCTCAAGAAAATGAATACCTAATCCTGCAATTATAGCAAATAACCATAATTGCACTTCTTTTTATCTCTTGCACAAGCTGCTACTGAAATAATTTTACTGTTCAGTGTAAAATAATTAAGTATAAAAATTAAGGCTTTGACTTTTCATTAGTGGCACCTCAAGAACATTTTCCTTTTGGAGGTGGTCTTGATACCTAATCTGATGTTCTTAGGGGCCACATCATTTTAATTTTTTTCCTAAATTTTCCAAGATAGTGCAATCCCAACTCAAAGATACCTCCGCTGTATTGAGTTTGGGACCTTCTTAGGTTATTACAACCTGGGGCATGCACCAACCAGCCATGGTGGGGCTGTGGCTGGTTGGTACATGGTGATACCTGTCCCATGTAAATAGCGCCCTTGTGCCTTAAAAGTTCCAGCTTGCACCACCCAGTGTCATACTTCTGCTCACCTCTGGGGGTGCCAGACACTGGGGCACATTGGGACTTGTCCTGGTGTCCAAAATGGCCACCACAGCCCTGATTACAACTGCCCATAGTTTGTAACTGCTCATCTGGAAGAATGGGACTGCCTGTTACCAGATTATCGGTATAATCTTGGTTTTATAGATTAAATCAGAAGCTCAGCATGTGCACTGGTGGTGCAACTGGTATTCCGATCATACCCAAAACCTCCTTCTTTCCTTCCTCCTTCTTGTAATCCTGCCTTTGCCCAATTTTCCTTTCAGCAATCTCAGCCCTTCTTTTTTAATTAAATGGATAAGAACAGTGCTACACTACCTTATCACTTTATCTTTATTCTTATGATTATTCCCAGTATTTATCTCCTTATCTGTTCTCCAGACAACATCCTCAGAAGAAGTAATCAAGATGAAATGAAATGTGTTGCCTCATGCTTTTGGAAGGGTTACACTGTGTCCTGGGAATAGCAAGAGCGATCCAAACACTTTGCAGGATTATTTCAAATTTCATAAGAACAAAGACCTAGTGATAAGATAGCACTATACTTATTGATTGGTTTATTTAATAAATTTAAGAGAAAGATTGGGACAGATGAAACAATGCAAGGGCCTATTACCATGGTCCTGAGCATCACACCCAACTGCCTACATCACCTGCAGACACCTACGCACACCTTCCCTCCGCATGATGGGAAAAAACCATTCAAATTGCTCCAATATGAAGAAAGCAGATGTTTTGTAGCAGCGTAGTAAAAAAAAAAAACTCACTTAGGGAGAGAAAAACCACACTTGCATCATGTGAACAGCAAAAATTAATTTAATTCCCTTGGTATAGAAGCAGAGCAAATCTCAACATATCTGAAATACTTATTTTACATAAAACAACACGTTATTGAAATGTGACATGGGAAACCACGTGAAAGTGGTGTGGCCAGGTTCTATGGCCCATTGCTTTGTGGTGACACCCCTTCCCCATAAATGGAAGAAGGAAAACAGAATTACATTGTTGTGTATGTTGTGTGATTTATATATATTATTCCAAAACACATTAAAGCTTTTCAGTTATTAATAAAGCAATAATAATAATTTCATGACAGAAATTATTTTGGGTCTAAAGGATTTTTGCCAGAGAAACTCCACTCAGGGGAGACCCAAATGAGGTATCAGATTAGGTATCAAGACCACCTCCAAAAGGAAAATGTTCTTGAGGTGCCACTAATGAAAAGTCAAAGCCTTTCATGTCCCCAAGAGCTGGGACAGAGACAGGTGCTCAATCTGTCATGCAGTACCCAGGTCTCGAACTGCCGACTAGTCAGCCTTCCAGCTAACAAGGTGAGCTTCTTAATCTCTAAGCCACCACAGCAATGAATGCAATGCATTAAAGTAATGTAGTTTTTAAGTTTAATGCGTGATGCACTTACTTGAATGAATTGTACCTTTCGAGTTTTGAATGTTAAATATATATGTGCTGCCTGTTCACCTTATTGTTGTTCCATTGATTTTTAGTCCCATGATGACCTATTTAGTGACAGTTACAACACATAATTTTGAAATAGCAGCAGCCATATTAATTATAAACTTTTTGCTAATATGAATGGTATAATTTATGGAAATGGGGTATGCAAAAGCAAAAAAGTTTGGAACCATTGGTTTAATTGATAAATACCTAAACAAACTTATTGCATATGCAAAAATGTACAGTGGCTCATGGAATCCAAACACTGCCTTACTCTTTGTCGGCTGCTACTCATATCAGAGTATACATTTTTCCTGGAAGTCATTTTCACAGTTGATGGATGTGTCTCTGATGACTCAATTAATCGATCCTGGCATGAAGCATGTGACCACACACATTATACTGAATAGATGGTGGAGGACGTAGTTGAGTATGACAAAGCTTACATGCTTGTCGCTTAGCCTCTACATATCTGTGCCATTCTCCTTTGAAGTGATCAGTAGCATCAGAGATGGTTTGGAGGCAAAATGGGTGATCTGCAGCCGTTGCCTTCCAGAATTGCGGGTTTATACCAAGGGATGTGCTGGGCACCTTGGGAGGGTGCTTGACAGGGGCGAGTGGTGGAGACCAAGGGACAGGGGAGAAGGCTGCCTCCAGGAACCACTTGGTAACTGCCCCTCACTTGCTCCGTCTGGACTCTGGCATGTGGCACTTTAGAATAAACCATTGCTCCAAGCTGAAGGAGGGAGTTTGGCGCAATGGCTTAATCTAATGTGCAAGGCGCCTGGAAGATAAAATAATAATAAAATTATTATTTGTGTCCCAGGGCACCAGAGGCGAGGGAGCACCGGGATGAATCCCCCTGTCTTGGTGGCCCAGCCCATGCCTGTTTATACCTGACACTTTCATGGTTTGTTCCAGCTAATCCTTATAACACTTCAAAGGAGCTCCATGAGGTCTTGTTCAAACCACATATAACTTGCTGCCTTTTACCCAAATTCTGAAATGTGATTCCATTTAGTTTGAAATCTCAATATGTTAAAATGCAACGATAGCAAAAGAAAACCCACGATATCCAAAAAGGTTAAGTAGCAGTGCAAATGCCATCAAGCAAAACAGCATGAGGGAGAAAGGCAGAGCAAATTGCTGATGGTTGTCATGTAATTATTTATGCTAAGGATACTAAGTTCCATTAAAGGTAGGTTTGGCACAATGGCAAGAAACTTCTTACCAGTAATGAGAACCTGAAGGAACACAAAGGGAAATACTTGCCTAGTGTGAAATAATCATGTGCTTCTCTGCAAAGAAACCATTCATTTTGCAAGACAAAATACATAAATTAATGTGTAATGCTAATTTGTAGAACATATTCTCCCAAAAAAGCAAAAGCCACCGAGTTTCTGTTTTTATTAGCACTTGTGGATTGGTGGATGGCAAGAATCCTTCCTTCCCTAAACAAAGTGTGCTGTTACTAAAATGCTAATTCAGCCTTACTCACATCTAACAATTCATTAGCAATTTAAAGGGATTATTTTGGCAAGCCAGTCTACTAGAAGAAGACTTTGATGTAGCATACGCTAATGGTTTCTATAAATAGGAAGAACAGGAAGAGAGGTCCAGAAACACAGTACAGTATAGTAAATATATTTTCTTCTTTAAATTAACAAATTACTTTGTATAGTGCAAAGCAGTATCCCCACTTATACTCATCTCTGTGGCCAACTTCATACATAATGCTTAACACGACCGTTCCCTTAACATTAGTAAGTGTAATTCACATGCTGTTGCTATGTGCTGTCGGGTAGTCTCCAACCTACAGCAACCCTGTGCCTGAGAGAATTCTCTAATCAACATGAGCATTCTGGGAATTACCATCCAAAGAGTAATTTTTCAGAATTGTGATCTTCTCTGGCAGTGCTGAATACATAACAGTGTGGGCTGTTTGTATGTCCTAATTAGTAACCAAAGTATAATAACCATGTGCAACAAAATCCATTCAGACACATCTCCAAAAGGAGGCTAAGCAACACTTGTGCCAGCAAGTAAGTAATATATAAAGGGGATCAGAGAGTAATTCTATCATCTATAAACTACTCAAAAGAGCCACTAAATTCAATAAAACATACTCCCATGTAACCAAAAATAAGACTGCAGCCTTCATTTGATGCTTAAATGACTCATAATTGTACTCATTAAGAGATGGACACTACACTTTGCTGAAATCAAGGAACTGGAGCTACAACTCACAATACACCTCTAATTCAAACAACTGTTTCAAATTTTAATTGAGACTTTACAGCTTGAGAGATCAAACTACAACTGAGAATGTAAATTCATGTTTTTTGTTTCAGTTCAAGAACAGACCTGTTGGAGTCAACCAATTATGTATATTGCACAGTATCTAAATATGCTAGTTTTTCCAATGAAGCATATATTTGTGATCCTTAATTTATTTTTAACAAAAGTACACATTGATCCAGCCAAACAGATGATTCTTGAAGCACTCAAAAGGCAGAAAACAGGGAGAGCTAAAATTGACTTTTAAAATCCTCTTGCATTAGTTGTAACTAACAGTGTCTGCTCCCTTAAAATCAGCTCATATAGTCAGGCCATTAAAGGTGCATCCCAGTGAGGTTATATTCACAATTATCCTAACTCATTCACATAATTTTATAGGGAAGCCAGGTTATACCACCTTGACTTTGCAACCTTCCTATTTTCTACTATTTGTTGCATCAATTTATTTCTTACTGGAAAGAAACACAGTAAGGAGGAAAAGACAGAACAGCTACGCAAGTACTTTCACCTGGCAGTGCTAGGAGTTGTCTGACTGGAAATACTCTTAAACAACATTCCAGGCATAATTTTTTAATTTTGATTTTTCTTTTCTCTCTTTCTCCTTTTAGCATGCTTTAAAGCAGCTGAAGAACCCAATTTCCACATTATGCTAAACACTACTTGGCAACGAATTGGAATATCTAGGTGATTTGGAGTCACCATTAGAAACTCTGTGGGTAAGAGTACCAGGCCACAAGGATAGTCTAACAGTAGGCATATACTATTGACCTCCAACCCAAAGCCCTGAGGGAGACTGGCAGTTGGAGAATGTTGTAAAGGAGGCATCCAAGAAGGGAAGCCTGGTTATAATGGGGGACTTCAATTACCCTCATATAGACTGGGTGAACTGTTGTTCAGCACATGATAAAGAGATAAAGTTCCTAGAAATGCTAAATGATTGTTCCCTGGGACAAATGGTTGAAGACCCAACTAGAGGTACAAGAATCCTTGACTTGATCCTGAGTAATACTCAGGATCTGGTGCAAGATGTTAATGTGACTGATCCAATAAGGAACAGTGACCACAACTCAATTATGTTTAACTTGATCATAGACCGCAAGTCACTGATAAAATCTAACACAGAGACCTTAAATTTTCAAAAAGGAAATTTCCCAAAAATGAGGAAACTAGTAAAAAAGAAGCAGAAAGGGAAAATTGAGAGAGTCCAAACACTCCAAGAGGCATGGAGGCTGTTTACAAAAACAATAACAGAGGCCCAATTGGAATGCATACCCAAAAGGAAAAGGGCACTGCCAGGTCCAAGAGGACTCCGATGTGGTTTACAGGAGCTGTTCAGGAAGTGATCAAAAGCAAGGAAAGCTCATTTAGAAGATGGAAGGCTTGTCCGAATGAGGACAGCAGAAACATAAATTCTGGCAGAACAAATGCAAGGCAACAATTTCATTTCATTTCATTTCAAGTTTAATTTCTATACCGCTTTACTCACCCAGCGGGCAACAATCTGGAACGCAAAGCAAGACTTTGAGGAGCATATAGTTAAAAATACTCAGAGAAATAACAAAGACTTCTTTAAGTACATTAGAAGTAAGAACCCAACTAGGAAGGCCATTGGACCATTAGATGACAATGGAAGGCAAGGGGTTATTAAAGAGGAAACAGAGATTGCAGAAAGACTCAATGAATTCTTTGCTTCAGTATTCACTGAAGAAGACAGAGACCACATGCCCAAAACAAAGCCTATCTTCGTAGGGAGGGAAACCGAAGAATTAAGCCAGATAGAAATAACCAGGGAGGAGGTCCTTGCATGTCTTGTTAAACTAAATGCTAACGAATCACCAGGACCAGATGGCATCCATCCACGAGTTCTCAGGGAACTTAAATGATGAAATTGCTGATCTCCTAGCCAAAATATATAATCTTTCCCTCAAATCAGGCTTTGTGCATGATGACTGGAAGGTAGTGAATGTAACACCAATTTTCAAAAAAGGATCCAGGGGTGATCCAGGAAATTACCAACCTGTCAGTTTGACATGTGTCCAAGGTAAAGTGATGGAAACCATCCTAAAAGATAGAACTAATAGGGACATAGAAGAGAAGGCGCTGCTAAAGGAGAGCCAACATGGCTTTTGCAAGGGCAAATCATGCCTAACTAATCTGTTGGAATTTTTTTGAGAGTGTCACCAAGCATGTGGATAAGGGGGATCCAGTTGACATTGTTTATCTGGACTTTCAGAAGGCTTTTGACAAGGTCCCGCACCAAAGGCTCTTGAATAAACTTACCAGTCATGGAATTAAGGGACAGGTCTTGTCCTGGATCAGCAACTGGCTAAGGGACAGGAAACAGAGGGTAGCACTAAATAGACACTTCTCCAAGTGGAGGGAAGTAAAGAGTGGGGTCCCCCAAGGTTCAGTACTGGGACCACTGCTTTTCAACCTCTTCATAAATGATCTAGAAGTAGGAGTAAAAAGCAAGGTAGCCAAATTTGCTGACGACACTAAATTATACAGGATAGTGAAAACTGTGAGAGATTGTGGGGAGCTCCAGAGAGGTCTCTTGACACTGGGGCAGTGGGCAAAACAGTGGCAAATGAGCTTCAAATTAGTAAGTGCAGAGTGATGCATTGGGGCAAAAAAAACCAATTACATTTATAAACTGATGGATTCTGAACTCTCTCGACAAACCAGGAAAGGGACCTTGGTGTCCTGGTGGACAACTCAATGAAGATGTCAACCCAGTGTGCCTCAACAGTGAAAAAAGCAAACTCAATGCTAGGGATCATTAGGAAGGGTACAGAAAATAAGTCAGCAAGTGTCATTTTGACTCTTTATAAATCTATGGTGAGGCCCCATCTGGAATACTGTGTACAGTTCTGGTCGCCATACCTCCAGAAGGATATTATGGAGCTGGAAAAAGTGCAGAGGAGGGCAACCAGAATGATTAGGGGACTGGAACACCTTCCTTCCCATCTGAGACTGCAACGGTTGGGCCTTTTCACTCTTGAGCGACGGCGCCTAAGAGGTGACCTGATTGAAGTTTATAAAATCATGCATGGTGTGGTTTTTCCTATCGCATAACACTAGAACTAGGGGGCACTCCATGAAACTTTTGGGTGCTAGTTCTCCAACAAATAAGAGAAAGTACTTTTTCACCCAGAGGATCACTAGTCTATGGAACTCCCTGCCAGAAGAAGTGGTGACAGCTGTCAGTCTTGACAGCTTTAAGAAAGGATTAGACAAGTTCATGGAGGACAAGGGTGTCAATGGCTATAATTATGGATACCTAAGGACAACCTCCGGGTTGGAGAGATAGGCAGGATATCTCTCAATGCCATTTCCAGGGAATCCTAAGCAGGTGAAGGCATCTGCTTGGGAATAATACCCTGAAGCAAATGGTGAGCCACTGTGTGAGACAGAATGCTGGACTGGATGGGCTGTGGCCTGTTCCTACAAGTCTGTTGTTATGTTCTAACGCTGCCTACTCACTCCAAAATGATATGGAGATAGAAATTGCACTTATCTACCACCCCACAATGCTTAATGCACCCTCTGGATAGTTCACAAGTTAATTAACATGTTGCCCCTTACATGTTGGGTACTCATTTTACTGACCTTGGTAGGATGAAAGGCTGAGTCAACTTTGAGTCCCGTCAGTTTGAACTCATAACATTTTGGCTGCAGTACAGCAGTTTAACCACTATGCCACCGGGGCTCTTGTATACAGATATAGCACAACACCACTAGATCTGTGAAGACTTTTTGTACACAACGGCTACAACTGGGCAACAAATGCATTAATTATTGTAGTGGATCTCTTTCACCAGTTTGCATCTGTGTTCTTTCTTTGAAAACACACCAAAGCGCAAGTGGGAAATTCCCTGCTGCTCTGTGTGTGTGTGTTTTGCAGGGGAGGCAGGTCTTCTGTCTCTTCCATCAGCCTCAATGATGGAAAATTGTGTCTAGTTTTCAACTAATGGCAATTTCTTAAACATCTTACTACTTCTGCCCTTGAAAACTACCTCTTGCATATATTAGTGTCAGAATCTATCTCCGCATCAAATCCTGTGGAGTAATGTGATTTTGTTTGCAAGGCAGAAGGACACAAAGAAGCATTAGACACTCTTGACAATATTTCAGAAAGGAGTTGTCTGAAAGTCTTTTAATTCTCCCAATGTATTCAAATTTTTCTGAGTGCATTCTGCTTGTCAGTATGATTTAAACATAACCACCAGAAAACACTAGAATCAGTCTTCCTTGCCCATACTACTCTCTCTGTAAATCAGTTCAAATTTACAGGGTGAAGCACCTTTAGATGTGTCTTTCTGACTACTCCCATTAGTTCATGAAATCAAAGCTGGGAGGGTAGAAGGAAACATCCACCATCAAGGTAGAGCTCAGAAATTTTATATCTTTGGACCTGAACTCCCAGAATTATTCAGTGAGCATGAACAAACTGGAAGATGCCATTGGTTTTGTATGCAGTGGATCTTCAGACTACCAAAGTAGCAATAGCAATTTCACTTATATACCTTCCCACTTACAGCACTCACTTTGTGGGAGGTTCACAATGTAATTAGCATTTTGCTCCCAACAAGCTAGGTATTCCTTTTACCAACTTCAGAAGGATGGAAAGCTGAGTAAACCTTGATATGGTTGGGATCACAGTCAGATTGTGAGTTTTTTAGTGCATACTTCAACTTAATCAATATGGCTGGGGAGGACAAAAGCTGCCATGGCTTCACGGGCAGTCAGAGATGACGATACAGCTGACCCTGGGCCCCACCCATGGCCAGGGAGGACAGGGAGCCAACACTGACTGCTGGGCCCTATCAACGTTTTGGATTTGTTGTGCCATGGTGTGGTTTGTGCCAAGAGTGTTGGGACTGTTACTGTTACTATTATTGGACTTCTAATTAAATTATTTTCTTTTTCTTTATTATAATGCTTTATGCTATTGTATTTCATTGTGTTCTAACTGTATATGCTCTGTTGTTGTTTTTAGCCACCCTGAGTTGCACTGTTGAGTGGGTGGCATACTAATTAAATACTATGATGATGACTACTACTACTACTACTACTACATTATAGGGGCTCAGTAAAACCCTGGCAACAAAAAGTATCCCTCAGAACCTGGCTGCATAGGGGAAATCTAGGAAATACTACAGAATTGGGGCAGGCTGGTTTGCATTTCCCCCATCGACCACATGATGGGAAATGTGAATCAGCCCAAAGTTCAACAGCCCCGACTAATACTCCTTCATTCTTGCCAGAGACCCTTCTACTTTTTACAAGTCAATTCTTTCACTCCAGTTCAAAAGGTGTGAATGCTCTGAATCATTGCAGATAGGAAAGACTATCCAGCATGTGCACATATGCATGCATGAACACACGCGAACACACACACACACAGTGATACTTTTGCAAAGCACCTTCCCCCTCACCTCCTGTCTCACAAAGGAAGACTAGGAGAGCATGTACAAGTGACATTACCACTCACATCTCTTTGTAAAGCCTCTTTCTAAAGACATTTTTAATCAGCTTCTTTTGGGCAGAGCTTAACCAACTGTAAATTGGCAAGATGAGAAGAAGAAATGAGTGAATGAGAAAATAACCAATCACTGATTTCCTCTTAAGGCAGTGCTTTTGAATCATACCACCTAAAGGTACTTCAAATAAAACTGCAATTAGAAGCAGTTCTTTTCTCGTCTCTCTGTGTGTGTCCACTTAAATGGAGGATTGAATCCTCACCTGTAATTTTACAGAAAGAGAACACAAGTTAATTCACATTTCCCTCACTTTGTAGTTCCACCCTCAGTTACTAACTCCCAGCTGGCTAATGTTGCCTATTTCAGTAGGTGAAGGGAAGCTCTTGAAAATTGTAGTTTCACGTCTTCATCGCTATCACCAAAAGAGCCTTTAGTGACAGGGATGTCACCTCTGTCACTGATGTAAATTTGATAGCCAAAAGTTATTGGTCTAATTCACATCTCAGCCATGAGATGCAGTCCTAGGATAGGTCAGAAAAACAGCAGGGTATATACACAATGGAAGAGTGGAGATAAAAATATTAGGTCAGGGATCTTAAAAAATAACAAATCTCAGATATGCTGCCTTCCCAAATCATAATCAGCATCAGGTTAGCTATCACAGAACATGGGCCCCATGGTGGAAAAGAATTGATTCAATTTCATCACTCAGCTGATATTCAATGGGTACACAGAAATAGCCCCTTCAATGATTGTGGTATTTTAAAACCATAATTTGGCAGCTCATTTTTCTCACACTAGGTCAGAACTTCAGAATGAATTCACCATAAGGTGGCCTCATTTTGGCAGTTTCACATCCGGCCTATCCACGGAAGAAGACTGATCTTCAAAAGTATAGTAATAAAATGAGCAACTAAGACTAACAGTTATGCAGGTTCCTATAGAATTAGGCTGCAATGCTATACCTGCTTCCCCAGGTGAAAATCTACTGAAGTCAGAGGAAAACCATTTATGATTCAATTATTCAATTTATTTATTTATTTACATTATTTGTATCCCACCCTCCTGGTGGGGGCACCATTCAGGGTGGCTAACAGCAGAGGGGAATGGGGAGAGGGATAAAAATAAATATATAATATAACACAATTAAAACATCGGTAGCTAAAACATTACCTAAAACCCACTAAAATGAGAATTAAAACACAAAAACAATGATTTGTCATTAAAAAGCTACCCTCCCCCACCCTCATTTGCATTAAAACAGAGTTACCAGACCAGGGAGGGTCCCCTCACCCAGGCTAAACAAGCCACCGGGCTTGAGTGGTGGAGGCAATCATGCTCCACACCCGCTGACATAGCCATGTCTTCAGCATTTTCCTGAAAGGGAGTAGGTCCATCTGGAGATGCAATTCAGGTGGTAAGAGGTTCCACAGGACTGTGGCAGACATGGAGAAGGCTCTCTTCCTGGTTCCAGTAAGATGTACTTCTTTCGCTGATGGGGCCACCACAGAGCCCCTCCTGTCTGCCCTAGTAGAATAGGCTGAATTCCTTGGGGCGACGTGGTCTCTTAAATTGCTTCTCACTGAAGAGGCATATTTAGGATTAGATGCCATGCTTCCTCTGAGTCTAATGGTGTTCATAGATCTAGTGCAAGAGCCAAATCATCCAGTCCACAGCACCCATGCTGCAACCAGAAGCGGAAAATGCCCCCATGGCTGCTGTAAATGCATTTAGGACAGCCACACCATGAACATGGTTTGCAGCAGGGAGGAACCACATGACCGGCCCGCTCAACCAACCTGCGGCGCGAGACGTTTGGGAACCCTTGCTCTAGTGAATATCTGAGGAGACCCAACAGTATGTTGCCTCTACATGTGAGTTTTCAAAATATGTTTCAGAGAGAAAAAAGAAATAGGAAGATGTTTTCATTATAAAAAAGCAGATTTTAGTTTCCATATGAATGGCTTTGATAAAGTGTTTAATTATAACAGGGTGTTAAAATAGAGTTTTCAGCTTCCCTGGAAACTTTCTCACCCATGCTAAGATTTATAATGGAAGCCAGCTGCAACTACAACCAACAAGCAATGATATGTCAGCTTTAGCTCACCACCAGCCTTTACAGATCAAGACCCTCTGAAATATTGTCAGGATGATTCAATGTTGTGAGGACTATATAAATCCTGGGACAGAAGAGGTTGTTACAACATGCACAGAGGCCTTTGCGTAGCAATTACTGTGCTACCCACTAGAAGGAAAATCTTTGCAGGTAAAATTTACTCTTGGGGTAAAGTATCTTTTAGCAACTATTTCATATATCTCGATGTGGAAACAAATGCCAGATACGATGTCTGGCACCATTTCTTATCTCTCTTTCCCGCTCTCCCACTAAGTCCCACTTTCCTGTTAAAAAAATCAAAACCAGCTAAAGAATCCCTCTGAGCTAAATTAGCATAAGTGACTATCAATAAAAAAAAGAAAGAAGCTCTTGCTCATATCTCACCATAGCTCTGAATTCATAAGGTGGCTACAGACAAATGCCTGTAGCTGTCAGTCTCAGCCCTCAAACTATGGAACTGGAAGAGACTCTATGGATCATTAAATTTCTTCCTTGTGAGGGAGCCACAGTGGGGAATCAAATTCCAAACCACTGGCTCTGTAGCCAGATCCCTAACTACTGAGTTATGCTCAAAACCAGGGAATCCCAAGTTAAGGCCTGTGGGCTAGATGTGACCCATGGAGCCATTTAATGTCCCCCCCCTCCAAGGGCAGTCAAGAAAAAATGGCCACTATCTTTGAAGCTGTTGGGACAAAATGGCCACCACCATCGCGCAGGCAGGGCAAAATGGCCATCCAGCTCTCGAAGCTGACTGACAGAGCATGAGCCAGTCCCTAGCTTGAAAAGGTTGGGGACCCCTGCTCAAAACTAAATCAAAATACATGCAGATGTGAAAAGATTTGTAAGCGGACACATGTGAGCCTGACTGGAGGTGATACTAGCAAAAGGACATGATTGTAAGGCAATAAAGAGAAAAGGGATATGTAAAGGAACGTTAAATTTTCCTTCTCCCCCCCCCCCAAAAAAAAAAAGAAACACACACACACATAGATAATTCTCAAGAGGACATTTCATGAAAGAAATCCAGCAGCATAATATTTCCATAGCATTCTCCAGGGAGAAGACAGTGTTGTTTTTTCCTATCCGATTTATTTTAAAAAGGCTTCACTTCTTCATTTCTGCACCCATCTTCAAGGTCCCATCCCCTGTTCCTTGTTATGCTGAAACCAATAAAGCCTGTCTAGTCCTTTGTAATTTCTACAAGTCTATTATCCCCCAGCACCATTTGCACTCCATGTATTGTCTTTCTTTGTACAGACAAAACAACACCATCTTTCTCACACTAAGCCACCGAAGCACATGTTCTCTTTGGATCTCATGAAACTCAGAAAAGCAATTAAAATTTTAATACAGCTTTCCTTGTGTGTCCACAAGTCCTGCACAAAATACTCAAAGTGATTCCCTTTTACTTGATGCCACTAAAGGCAGAGTCACATGCTAGGCAGTGATTTACAAGCTACATGGACCATGGTGAGTTGGAATGCAAAGAAAGCAGTAGTTTTTGCCTAGAGTTTTTGGGATCCAGCAGGCAAAAATGGCCCTTCGTCATCATAGCATGAGTTGCAGTCTAGGAAAATAATTTTCTGCTGCACTACCATCCAAGCTTCCACAGATAGAGACAGAAGCTGCAGGTGTTATGGGAATATAGCAATACCAGGCTTAGGTAAAGGGAAAGCCAGTCATGTGTTATCAAGTCAGTTTCAATTTATGGTGACCCTCCTCATGTCTTCTACGTAGAGAGTACTAAGAAGTCATTGGCTATTCCCTTCTTCTGGGGGTGCCCCAGGACTGTGCAGATTGGCCACAGCTACACAGTCTGACTCTTCCCCTGGGAAGCACATTGGGGAATCAAACTCCCAGTCTCTTCATACCTAAAGGTGATTGTCGAGGACAATCTGTATTGGCCCTCTTGACACTATGTATAGTAGGCACTGGGCCTTAGTTGGATATTTGGAGAGAAGGCTGATAGGTAGTAGCTGGCACCTGATCAATAGCCTTCAGAAGACTATCAGAAGAAAGACAGAGGTTACAGTCCTCACTGAGCTGGTAAAGCTGTGTCTGGATCATATTACTTCTGAGCACTGGAGTAACTTTCCAAAGTATCACATGCTCACTGCATTAAGCCCCTAATCAAGAAAAGGAAATGCCACAGAGAAGGCTTTTGGCACAGACAGCCACAGGTGCATTTACGGCAGCATTTACAGCAGGCGCAAGCGTGTTTGCACATGTGCAGGCATGTTTTACGGCTATCACAGGTGCATTGACGGCAGCATTTACAGCAGGTGCAGGCATGTTTACACATGCACAGGCATGTTTTATGGCTGTAATAAATGCATCCACTTCTGGTAGCGGCAGGCAACATGAAGTGGTGCAGCAGGCCAGGTCCGGCCCACATGCCATAGTTTGGCCACTGCTGCCCTAGATTAACAACAGAGATGACAGCAAGTTTTTTGACCTTGGACAGCTCCAAGTGGAAGAAGAAATATTGTTCAGTTAGCTCCCTTGATCATGAGTAAAGCTTTATAACTGAGAGGTAACCCAAAGGACATTTTCAAGTCATGTCTTTAGGTAGTAAGCAAACAAGGCTTAAGGATAAAAGGTGACATTTTGTATCTGTAGATTCTGGGTCTCACTTGTCATAGTTCAATAACATGCTACTAGGTCTCAAAATGAAAGAATTCCAAGATGGCAGGCAGGAAGTGAACAATCATACTTTTTCAATGCTCCCCCATCTCATGTCACACTATATTTAGTTTATATAAAGCTTATAAATGTTTCATTTAAATATTTAGTTTATATAAAGACAGCACTTCCTTTCGATCTCAAATCTCAAGCAGTATAGCCCATGCTGTCACTTCATTTCTGAACTGCCGTTCCACTCTAGGGACATAGCACTTCCCTCCTCTGTTGTTAAGCCTCTTCCTTTGTCCAATGCTTCCACTTTATGTATTCCTCAGCTCCTCTCAGATCTGTCATTGCAACTTATCCACACTATATTGCAAGCAACCTATTCAGCTTCCCCTTATCCTCTGATTAAATGCATTCCATGGCAATCAGTATCCAGAGATGAAAGTGTCCTTTGTGCCAAGGAGGGTTGCCATTGCTATATAGTACAGTAGCAGGGTTGTTGGGTTTGTTTGCTTGTTTTTTTGCTATTTTTTCCTCCCTTGCAGCATATCCCTCTGTAGGAGAGAAATTGGTACATCCTGCTCTGTAGGTTCCATTCCTCACACTTGCCTCTCCAACCTGACAAACATTATCATGCCTCTACAGCTGGAGGTCTGAGGTAATGCTCTCTGTCACTTACTGCAGAAGTGTGAACAGGTAAATCACAGTGGTGGGGCATGAGTGATGGCCTTCCGAATACAAAATACTAGAGGGAAGCCAGATTGCTATGGTAAAGCCATCTGTCTTTCAGGAGAACCATAGTGTTGACGAGATGAACAGCATCCCTTGTGCGCTTTCCTAGGTAGCCAGCTCTGTAAATCATTGATTTGCTATAAGGATTGAAGGGTGTTGTTGTGTTGCTCTTGTTCGGCCTGGATTTTGGTACAAGACATCCTCTTTTAAGTCTGAGATAGGGGGATCTTGTTGTGGTTGTATTTCCTTCTTTAAAATGATAAACCTCTTTTGCTCTGAAAGGTTATGCCTCCTCATTCTTGTTTTAAAAATGTCTTCTCATTATAGAGTTGCCTTATTAGAAACTCTGCTCCTTAGGTATCAACACTGCTGTTTGGGAAAGTAGTCCCTATTTTCTAAAATGAGTAGGGTTTCAGAAAGAAAGATTGAGAGAGAAAGAGACTGAGCAAATATTATGAATAGGCTGCAAGGAGAGAAGAATCTCAAAACACATTGCTTAAAAGTAAAAAAAAAGTCATCCGGGAGAAAAAAGTTCTTAATTACGATTCTCATTAAATACACCCAGCTGTTCTAAATGGAGCTTTGCTTTGGAGAATATCTACAAAGACTGGCCTGCAGGAAATGCACATATTATTTCTGGAAATGGGAGCGTGCTTTTAAGCTCAGGGTTCAGATATCTAAGTATATCCATAACTGTATATTATACCACAATATTATTTCAGTTATATTGTGTTTTGCAACATATACACTGGTCCATTTGTTATTTCTAAGTGGAATCATGATGAAGAAGGAGTCATGAAGCTTATTTTATTCATGGTAAGGACTGAATGCAGTACAATATTAACAATGAAGCAGAGTGTGTCATATACCAGCATGTGTTCTTGTATTGCAGCAAATACCAGTAATTCCCCTTCTACAATATTTTGCCTTTGATCAATTATGTAATGCACATTATGTAATGCACAGACTGAATTGAATAGGGACCCCAGCACAATCAATGATTTTTTTAAGTGACAAAAAAGGCACATGCCTTAGGTAAGTATGAAGCAACTTCACTATAACTTTGTGGGCATGGGGGAAATGTCACCAAATGTACAGCCTCTTTTCTCTTTTAGACTTGTGTGATGCTTTTTTTAAAACACCATTATGTGGCTTCCAGTCAAGTAAGTTTTTTTTTTTTGAGGGGGGGGGGATCCATCTCAGACCTACCACATTGTAGGGTTTAAAGACATAGAAATTGCCTCCAAGAAGATAAAAGTGGCCATTTTCATCTTATTTATCCCTCTCCCTTTTTTTAAGTGTCAGAATGGTAGGGGACCAATGGATACTGGGGAGTGGGATTGACACTCTGAGGTCTGGAAGACTATATATATATGGCTCCTGGATTTGTGCTGCTCCTAACATAAATTTATATTCTGATGTTTAAATCAGAAAAGTCTTCTCGTTTCTTAATTTTGCTAAATACTTAAATACTGTGATTGAGAGTAACTACAGGCATTTGAGAGTCTAGTCCAGTGATGGAAAACCTTGGCACTCCAGGTATTCTTGGACTTCAATTACCAGAAGCTCAAGTCAGCACTCCTGCTGATCAGGGGTTCTGGGAATTGAAGTTCCAGAACATCTGGAATGGCAAGGTTCACCATCACTGATCTAGTCATATAACAGTTTTGTGGTTTTTATTTTTTTTGTTAAATATTAAAATAGCAATCTCTTTCTCTCTCTCCGATGCACACACACACACACAATCTGTGTTCTCCTCATATAATCCAGGATTGTCTGCAAAAACCTCCCAGTCCAGGTAGAGACTGAAATGAAGACAACTGACAGCAGTCTGAAGGTTCACTTCAGAAAAGGATTTTCCAGGACATAGAACATTAATATGGCATGACTAGTATATGAAGCACTTAGTAAATAACCAGTTATTTAATAGTCATTTAACTGGAATTGGAAGATAATGCATATAGACTGCAGCTGATGAATGCTTAATAAGTCACATGGACCAAAATACATTAAAGAATATATTTGTGGTACAAGAGATTTGAGCTGACAGAATTTTTTCTTAACTGTTTATTATGAAATAGAGTCCATTCAATTTTATAATTATTCAGAAGATTGCACATTTAGTCCATTGTTGTATCCTTGCATATTTTACTCTGTTCAAACAGCCATTTACAAAATCCTGATTAGTTTGCATGCATTTTCTAATATCTAATAATGTTCAGTCACCTTTAATCAAGCAACATGGAGATTTTATCTGAGTGATAAGTAGCAAATGTGTGATTTCAGAAGTCACAATTATCTAAAAAGCAAGACCATCAAATTGTGGATAATTGACAATCAATGCTTGCTAATTCATTTTGTGGGGAAAACATACGCCAAGCAACATGCGTTCTAATGAACAAACAACATGCTATTTTTTAAAAGCGAACACTAGCCTTGACTTTAATTCTTCCCCACAGTGGAACGTGTCTCTCTCAATCTTTCCTGCTGGATTTAATTTTTTCCAACCATACTATATGTCTCTTCCACATATGTCTCTTCTGTGATGCTATATTTGACTCTACCAAGAAGTCCTATGAAGTGCTGTTATTTCCAGTGAGTAGAAGCCTCAGACAAATATCTGGCCATGTGGATTATCTCTAAACACTTACAACTGTCCATTAGTCTTGCTCAGGGGTCAGCAAACTTGGCTCTCCAGATGTTTTTGGACTTCAGTTACCAGAAGCTGAAGTCAGCACTCCTGCTGATCATGGCTACGAGAATTGAAGTCCAAGAACATCTGGAGAGCAAAGTTTGCTGATCCCTGGTCTAACTGCATCTACATGATCACAGGTCCTTGTCTGCTCTGATAGTGATATTTCACACAGCTTTGAAATGAGAATACAAAAACTGTCATAAACCAGGCTGTGGTTTTCTAACTAAATTTGTCTAGATTGTTGGTGGTTATGAGAATGAGGGAGGGAGGGGCATGGAGCCTGTCATCTGTCTGTGTCTGCTTCTTATGAATATACCACTTTTGATCCTGGATCCTGTTCTGTGACAGAAAGATATGGGATAGAAATTTGGATATATTTTGTTACTTTCATCTAGTGCTCCATTTCCAAACTGTTTTTCTACTTTACTGCACAACAAATAATCTGCATCCTTAGAATGTTTTTGTACTGCTATTTCATTAAGCCTTAATGTTGAATCCACTTCCCTAATCATATTTTAGCATCATTAAATCAAGTAAAACAGATCTGGCTCCCTCTCTTAGGGGTGCCCTGTAAAACCTGGGAGTTGCCTACCCACAACCTAGTATGGACAGAAGGGTTGGTAGCTGCCAAATTCTCATGGCTCTGTTGATATCTACCCCTTGAAAACCAGTTGTGGCACAATATCAAAATGAGTAGAGGAGGAACCACTTCACTATTCTGATTCCCAATGGTCATGGAGGCGGAAGAGGCAATACCATGCTGTGAAGGCACACCATGTTCATATCCTCAAGGCTGCAGCAGTCCATTGCAGTCCTGGTGTTAAATTCTGCATGCCTCATTTTATACATGCTGCAGGAGATGGCTCCGTGATCACAATGTGTGGGTCACTACATGGCAAGCTGGGATCCACCTTAAACACATTCATGCCAATTGCATTTCTAGGGGGGAAATGTATACTTGGATATGAGTAGCAGCCACTGCTACCAATGACAGAAACTGGTTGTGCTGAAGCATGAGAGATGGGAACTAGAAGCAGTGGCAATTGGCTTGCCCATGCTTTCTTGATTTCCCCTCTTCTTCACATTACTGGCTGTCCTTGACAATCACTGTTAGGTATGAAGAGCCAGGGCTCAGTCATATCCTATCGATTTATTCATTCTTACAGCAATGAAGCTTTTCTTTCTAAGATTCTACCTTTGCAAATTAAGATACAGTACCAAATTAAAATTACTGAGGCTGCTTTTTTTTCTGAAGGGTCTTTGAAACACACAGACTAGAACTAATCATTAAGCTCCCTCCATATTAAACAGCCCAAAACAGTTGTCAGATAAGTAGATCCTCTCCCAGACAATGTTTTGCCATTTCTCCCTCTTCAAAGAGCAGCAAAGGGCTTCACTCACCTGAGTCACTTTCATCTCTCTCATTATTTTTTCCAACAGAATAGAACAAGTGAGTTTTAGGCTCTGATTGGCTAAAATTTAATTGGAACTTTTGGAAGGTACTGCTCTGATTCTTCACAATTACATTCTTCTTCAAATAAAGTTTTAATGATCTGATCCTTTTTCATAGCTAGCCAACTACTGCCAGTCTACTTCAAACCCATCAGACTTGCAACCACAGCATTGCATGCCACTAGGCGAGATAACAGGATGAAGGATTTGTCAGGATTTGTCAGGCTTCGGTTGCAATGGGCAGCCATGCCAAAAGGAAGCAAGTATGAACCAATCCTCTACTCAGGGCAGTTCTGCCATACTAACAGAAAGAGATGGAATATTTAGCAAGAGATGGGATAAAATAGAGCAGAAGCAAGAGAGTGAAATCAAGGCATCAACAATGCAGCTTCACTTCAAGCAAACACGATTAAGATGAGGGAACCATTGCTCTGGAACTGAACCTGCACAACCTCCCTATAAACTAAGAAGTCTCTTGACCATCTAAAATTTATATCTATAAACTCACAATAAGCTTTAGGAGAATGTTAGTTTTTTGAAGGGAAATATTAAATCCTAAACCAGGAAAATTAATTAGGATCACTATATTCATTTTTATTAGCTTCCAAAGCAGTTCTAGCAGTGTTACTTGATTTTCTAGTACCAAAGCTTTCTAACATTTGTAAGCTATGTCAAGCAGAAGTAGACATCCTTTTAAAAAAAGCAGTCCCCCACTGGAATCATCTCCCAAAGGCTCTAGATTCTACTCTCATTTGGACACTATTCTGGACTCTTGATATATATAGGAAAGGATACAAACATTTGAACAAAAAAATAAATCTTTGTCAAAAGGCTGTATAGCAATAGCCATTATAGACTGCCCCTTAGGGCTTAGTGCACTCAAAGGGCAGTTCACAATGTTGTAATTAGCATTTTGCCCCCAACATGCTGGTTACTCATTTCACCAACTTTGGAAGGATGAGTCAACTTCGAGCTCTGTCAGAATTGAACTCATAATGCCAGCAATTTTGGCTGCAGTACAGCAGTTTAACCAGTGCACCACCAGGGCTCTTGTTATAAGCAATATGTATAAGCAATGATACATGAAAAAGTGGTGCAAGACATCTCAAAAGCAAGAGAGAAGGATATAACTCTCTCCCTGATCATACCCACTAGGGGAATCTTTAGCCCTTCAGATTTCTTGGACTACAGTTTCCACAATTCCTTACAACTGGCCATGGTGGCTGGAGTTTCTGGGACCTGAAGTTCAAAGCTTCTAAAAGGCCAGCGTTTTCCTGTCATTATTTTAAACAAAGCATGTCAGCTAATGTCAGAGATATGTTTCATACAGACATGAAAAGCCCTGGTGCTGCACTGGTATAACTGCTGTACTGCAGCCAAAACGTGAGTTAGATCCTGACTAGGGCTCAAGGAAGACTTAGCCATCCATCCTTCCTAAATTGGTAAAATGAGTATACAGCATGTTGGGGGGAAATGCTAAATAACTTTTGACCCACTCAAAGTGTGCACTAAAGTGTTATTACTATGTAGTTACATATATAACAATTAAGTAACTATGTCTCATTTCCCCATGTATCTGTGTGTTTTGTGTCAGAGATTACTCTGGGTTGAAAGGACTTTTTGCAGGGAATGCCCAAATGAGGCTCCTCTCATGTCCCCCATCATGCAGCTCTCAAGTAACAAACCCTGTCCTTCCGGTTCCAAGCTCAGCGCCTTACCCACTGAGCCACCGGGAGATGCAGTTATTGTATAAAAGAATGTCAGCTGCTGATTAATGTCTATGTTACATTTTCTCTCCACCATAGCAAAACAAACCAGTGCTGCTGGAGAGGAAAAATTAATAGTAAGCAGCATGAAATGAGAGACATGCATATATGTGCCTGAAAAAAAAAAAAGTTCAGCTGGATCTATTTGGGCGCCATACAAATCCATGTCTGGTGTAAGTTTAGTTTACAAACAATATGTGAGCTGAAAGAAAAAGACCCAATGCTACATTTGAGTAACTGACACGTATTCTGTGTGGTCATTTGGACAGCTGCCACATGAGACCTACAGCAGTTGGAAAACACATTCTATGGTATGTTCTATTTTTGTGTTTCAGAAAATGTGCCATATGAAACATATAACTTACCACCAAATCTGTGTACGATGCGATTCATGCTATTTTAGGTTAAGTCAATTACCCAGAGCCATTTGCAAGTCTGAGGCAAAAAAAAAAATCTGCCCCACATATTATTGCAAACAATAAGCACTCCTGGCATTTTTTTCTTTGTTTCTATCTTTTGCAAACACAGAGACAGAAATATGTAAGATAAACATAAATGTTACAGCATCTGGCTTTGTCCTCAACAAAGTATGGTACACATTTCTCAAAAGATATGAAGAAGGAAAAAGTAGTCTTGCCCAAAGCAACAATTAATTAAATGAGGCTCAAATCTGCCTTGAGTTACAAGTAAAATTAAACTAGCTCATCTGTCTTCGATGTCATGAACATTCCTTCATGTATAAAAAAATTACAGTTTGACCAGACTATTCTACATGTTCTTTATTTCAAGGCCTAGTTAGTTCATTCTAAAAACTTGGGAGTGGCATTTGGAATATTCGGTGATGAATCTTCCTGAAGGCCTATTTGCCTCCCAATGAGTTGTTAAACTCAGTTCTCACATGTCAGGGTCCTGGGCGTGAGTGGCTGGCAGGCAACATGAATACATGACAACCAGGTAACAGGCTAAACAGTAACTGAATCTCAGTCGAGAGTTCAAATGAAACCAGAGATGCAGGATTAGTCCAGGCAACCAAAATGTAGTCCAAATGAGCCAGAAGTCAGGCCACCAGGAGCACAGACACGGTAGACCCCCCCCCCTCCCGGACTGGAGCAAGGCAAGGATGGACTTGCAGGAGCAAGAATCCAGGCAAGGCAAAAACACAGTCCACAAGAACTACACAAGGCAATACCAATCAAAACACACACACCTTATGTTATTCAGTGCCAACCATGGACACTTACAACAAAACAGGTTGCTGGAGTGACTAGAAGGGATAATATCAGGAATGAGGTTATAAGGGAAATAACTGGAACAGAACCAAGCTTAAATTACATCCAAAGACAACAAATAAAGTGGTTAGCCTATTTGGAGAGAATGTCTTGAAATTCCATACCTTACAAGGCATATGTGGAAAGAGGAGAAGGACAAAGATCCAGAGGAAGGTGGAGCAATATCAAAGAAATACTACAAAAACACCAAATAATGCCAGTGGATACCACTAGAAGTGCCAGAACAAAAGCCTTGCATCCTCCTTAACAGGGCTAAAAATAAAGCAAAGAAGACAGGACAGGGAATCTAAGAACTGCAAGTTTGCTGATCTTTGCTGTTAAGGCAGCTTGGGGGATGAAGGGCCAGTTCTTATATAGCTAAGCCACCCAGGGTTTCAAGGTGAAACCTATGGAGGTCCAGGACCTTCCCCAGGGCTCTCAGGTAAAGGCTCATCAGCTGCAGCAGGGTGTGGGTCCATCCCTGTGGGACCTAGGGCACCTGCTTTCAGGCTGAGGGCTCCAGTCCTGCAGGACTTAGAGGACCACCAGCAAATCCTGACATCACACATCCAAATCTTCCTCTATCTCAAATGCATTAAGCACCCACCTACTTGGTTACAATGGTGAGGATATCAATGTAGGACATCTATGAAAAAATAACAGTAGTAGTTTATGAGCAATTGCAGGAGAAGCATTTCTGTGTTTTTGAAAACTCTCTCTTGTAATCATTAGTTGAACTATAATTGCAACTGCTTCTGCTAAGTGTAACAATTCACAGGGAAATGGCACTGAATCCTAGGACCTCCGTGACCATGCCACACCATAGTTTCCCCTTCTTACAATAAAAAAAAATGGGTAGCATTATTTGGGAGGTGGGTGGAAATTGAAATAGAGAGATAATGTAGAAAAGGAAATAGGAGATTAAAGCTGCAACATGAATTTTAAAATGCCAAGGACTTTTGCCACCCATTATATTAGTATCACAACAACTTAGATAATTGAATGTCATTATGTTTGAGCCTTCCATCTTCAGGTCTAGACGCTGTGTTAACACTTATTTGTTCAATATGGTGATGGACAGAAGGGAATGTTTAATCATGGATGGGGTTAAGGGGGACTAGGCAATGGAAAAATAGGCTTGTGCAGTTTACAAGCTTCCTACAGTTCCTTGATCTGCATATTTTAAAGCCACTACATCTGGAGAAAGTACATTGTTCATTTATTTTGACAAAAGCAATTTCAATTATTAATGATAACACTTCCGTAGCACACGTGTAAGCAGGCTGTAGTGTAATTTGTAAGACTCTAAAAGGCTTTAGATCAAGAGTAATGCGCTGACTCAGCAACAGTACTGTAGCCCCTACTATTCTCCTTGACTTCGGCGGCAATAAAAGCATTCTGGGCTGGTTGAATTGAACATTTTATATGTACATTTCTGTATGATTACAGTAAATGTAAGGAATTCAGCCGCTTTGGGATCTCATTCATTGATAAAGAAGTTGTAAATGTTACTCTCTTTTTTGGGGGGTGGGGGGGATTATAATGGTAAGAAAAAGGGACTTTGGTGGATTAGTGGTTAAGATGCTGAACTTGATGAGTAGAAGGTTGGCAGGTCAGCAGTTGGAGTCCTGAGTGCTGCACGATGAAGTGAGCTCCTGTTGTCTGTCCCAGCTGCTGCCAACCTAGCAATTCAAAAGCGAGAAATTGCAAGTAGATAAATAGTGACCACTTCGATGGGAAGGCAAATAGTGTTCCGTGCACTCTAGTGTCTAGGCATGCCTGCCACATGTCCACAGAAATAATAATAATAATAATAATAATAATAATAATAATAATAATAATAATAATAATAATAATAATAATGGGTCCACCTCCCAAATAATGCTACCCATTATTATTATTATTATTATTATTATTATTATTATTATTATTATTATTATTAGGTTTATTATTATTAGGTTTATTATTATTATTATTAGGTTTATTATTATTATTATTATTAGGTTTATTATTAGTTTTATTATTATTATTATTAGGTTTATTTATATCCCACCCTTCTGACCCGTGCGCCACTCAGAGCGGCTAACAACATAAGAAGAGAAAGTTCTCTACAGCAAAAGAAAGCTTTCTCAACAATACAAAATGCAAACTACAATAAATACAGGAAATGCAATGAAAAATGAAAAATAAATACAGTACTTTATGCAGATATACATGTAAATATGGTAAGGCAAAATTACAATAAAGTAGTATAACAATACAATTCAAAATATATCCCCACAAGAAAATACAAAAATAAAATATGGAACTACCTTACAAAAATACCTTTCAAGAATGCTTTACAATACAAAAGTTCATCACATTGCGGAGCCTGGCCCGACACCTCTAACGAAAACCCCGGGGCTCAAATGTCCTTAAAGACACCTGCCTCCCATTCCTGAGCCAATGGTGTGAGCTCGGGAGAGGTAATGGTCCCGGCAGCAACAGCAGTGGTGTGGCTTCAGTGTCTTCTTATGCCCCCTGAGCAGGCAAGGCTCCAAGGGGGTGGAGAAGGTGCCGGACACACATGCCTCTCATCCCCGAGCTGATGGCATGGGCTCAGGAGAGGCAAGGGTCCCGGCGGCAAATGTCTGTAAATGCAGACAGCACTGGCTCTTTGGCTATAAACAGAGATGAGCACTGAACTATATAGAGCACTGAACCATAGAGTCAGATACGACTGGCTTTTGAGCAAGGGCGACCTTTACCTTTACCTATAATAGTAAGAATTAGAAATTCTAACTCTGGGAGTAGTACTCCAAAAAGAAGAATTATAAACTCTGATACATACAAATATTAGCTTAGAAAGGATCAAATGTTATCTTAGTTCATACATCTGTAATTGCTTCCACAACAAAGTTGGTTCCACAACATATTTTGTCCCCTTTTTTTTGCTGTTCTGTTTTGTTTACTCTCAGATATGCTTTTACACCAAATATTTGTTCTGTAATTCCTATGCTATATTTCACCACAGTTTACAGCATATCTAGACATGATGGTTACTCCTCCACTTTATCCTCCTATGCTTCTTCATAACTTACCTGTAGAGTTGTGCTGTTGCTTATTTTCTTGTTTGTCATCTGTCTGCCTTTTTGGCACTAATATGCAATTGATGTGTCATCAAGTCTACTGTGCAAACACAATTAAAAGCAAATTCTCAAAAGCCTCA
This sequence comes from Bradypodion ventrale, assembly GCA_035047345.1. Classification (NCBI taxonomy): domain Eukaryota; kingdom Metazoa; phylum Chordata; class Lepidosauria; order Squamata; family Chamaeleonidae; genus Bradypodion; species Bradypodion ventrale. The sequence continues at coordinate 64,154,642 of JAWDJE010000003.1, read as the reverse complement.
GTAATAAAATGTTTCCTGTTTATAGCATCAGCTCATGTTTATTGTGTCTTGACGATCAGCAAACAGCTTATTAATTGCCCTTTGATTAGCCTTCCTTAATTGCTGCAATATTGGTTTCTGTCCCCAGAGGAAAATAAAATTTAGTAACTGAAATTATTTTGTAAATATTGTTAAATAGTAAAATAATAATAACTTTGTATCAGAGATTACTCTGGGTTGAAAGGATTTTTAGGGGATGCCTAAACAAGGCTCCTTTCATGTCCCCAAGTACAGCACTCGGGTATCAAAACCCAACCTTCTAGTTTCCAGCTCAAGATCTTGGCCACTAAGCCACTGGGGGAACTGCCATTTTATTAAACAAAATATAGTTAAAAGAAGAAATGATGGAAAACTGGTAACTACTACCACCTTCACCACCATACAAAGCACCAACTTGGAGCAGAAACAATCATTGTGGCAACTAAGGTATGGTTATACAGTAGGGAAAATCTGAATGGATCTAATGAGACCTAGAATGTCAGGTGGGCAAGTTTTTTTTTTTAACTGACTATGCAGGAATCAATAGAGATAGAGGAGGAAATTTGCAGTCTACCTTGTTTGCAGCTTGTTAAAGTAGTTCTACTGTGGTCATCAGAGTTGCAGGAAGCACAGACACAGCTGCAATGGACTACCTTAGCATTTTCTTCCTCATTCTCAGCTGACTCATCTCTCTTTGGTCTCTAGGTGCCCACCACACCAGTGCTGACACCAAGACCTTTACAAATATGGTTTGGAGACAACCAGGAACTGACTTCCCCATGAATGTGCCTTTGCTTTCTCTTGAACTAGTAAGCTGTTTGAGCCAGCTTCTGGTTGCCCATTAAGCCTTGAAGCACATCAGCATAAGTCAGTGGTGGCGAACCTATGGCACATGTGCCAGAGGTGGCACTTGGAGCCATCTCTGTGGGCACTCATGCAGTCACCCCAGCACAGAGTTCACCCGGCCCCTCTGCCCAGCAGCCAAATGGGAGTGCTTCTTTCCTCCCCCAACACAGAGTTCACCCCACCGCTCTGCCCAGCAGCCCAATGGAAGTGTTTCCTTCATCCCCTGTTGCTGTGTTGGCACTTTGCGCTAAATACGTGGCTTTTGGGCTGCAGTTTGGGCACTGAGTCTCTAAAAGGTTCGCCATCACTGTTATAAGTGATTGCACACTGCCTGAACCAAGGCAAAATAATTTGATTGGGGGAGGGGGAATAGATAGGCAACACTAAGTCACTCCCACTGAGAAGCAATAAAACAGGCTGAAAGTATAAGAAGGGAATTTTGCTGAGCAGATTTACTTGTGGGCAAGTCGCTAAGACGCTGACTGGGAAGCGGAAGGTCAGCAGTTCGATTCCCGAGTACTGCAGGATGGAAATGAGCTCCCGTCTTCATCCCAGCTCCTGCCAACCTAGCAGTTCGAAAGCAAGAAATTGCAAGTAGATAAATAGGGACCACTTCGGTGGGAAGGTAACAGCGTTCCGTGCGCTACGGTGTCTAGTCATGTCTGCCACATGACCACGGAAACGTCTGCAGAAGCAGACAGCGCTGGCTCTTTGGCTTAGAAACAGAGATGAGCACTGCACCCTAGAGTCGGATACGACTGGCTTTCGAGCAAGGGAAACCTCACAAAACATTGCAGAAGGATCTTAGCAGGGGAATGAGCTAATGTACTGCTATATTTAGTACACACATGAAACAAGTATTTTGGTCCTGCTTTCATCTTTTTGTGGGTAAGCTACAGCTCAGAAACAAACTGTGACATTCCTTAGCATATATGCAATTTTTAATCACATCAGTATATATGCAATTTTTAATCACATCAGTATTTTCCACAGCAAAGTGAGATGACTCGTGAAATTCCTCAAAAAGAGAACTGGTACAATATATTGGAAACATGATGGTAGCAGCTCTGTTACCATACTGCTGTCTATACTGCTCATATGGGGGGTACTTAAGCAATAAAAGTGGGAGTCCATCCCAGATGGGTGGGGTATAAGTATAATAAATAAAATAAAATAAAAGTGGTGTATGGGGCAAAGTAAATGAATCCTTCATCACCTGATTTTCTCCCCCCAAATAAATAAATAAATAAATAAATATATTCTGTCTCACTTCCTGTCTTACACTGAGAGAGTAAAAAGTCCCTGGAGAAATGAATTAATGGATATAGCAAGGAGGTAAAATACAGAAGGGGAACAAGCATAGTAACACTCCCCAAGTTATCAATTTCCTGTTAAAATGCAAGAAATACAGTCTACGTCCATGATGCGGACATATGAAAAGAACAAATTCCTTCTGTTCTCAGTCTACAAGGGTGTACTGACAAGTCTTTGAAACCAAATTTTATTCTGTTAAAATACTAATAGTGTATCAAAAGTAGTGTCAAATATGTGGTATAGTTTTCTGTGCCCCTGTTAATCAATCCATAAACAACAACAATGGCAGCAGTGGCAGTGGCGGCGGCAATGACAACGACCACCACCACCACCATACTAACTAGGCTAGTTAGTATCTTGACCAGGAACTTGGAAATGCCTAATATTCCCTGATGGCCTTTTTGACCAGGCAGAGCTGTATCTAGAAATCTAAGCTCTTAGAGCAAATAGCACCCTCTCCCACTCATTTGGCCCTGAGACATGGGCATTAACTCCCATCAGAAAAAAGGTGTGAAAGAAACAGAGATGCCTTCTCAAAAGAAAAATAAGAGAGAGAGAGAAAGAGAGAGTGAATGGGGACATGAGGTGTCGCCTTTTGTTTTCCTAACTCTGACCTGCAGATCCCCTACTAGATTCTGGTGCCTTTAAATTTTGGTGCCCATGCATAGTTACAACCCTGAGTCCAAATATTAACTAGACACAATGCCTGGCTTCCCAAATCTTATGAGACTGGTACTGTATATTCATTCCCATCATGCTTTGGGGTCCTTAGACAAAGTTTGCCTCAATCTCAGTGGCCCATCTGCTAGTTAAGAATACTACATTCCTGTAAAAACAGCTGTAATAATGCATATGAAGTACTTTAAGCACTGTATTACATAAATGCTGACATAAATTCCAATTGTTATTCAAAGCTGGTGGGATAATATCCAAACTAATAATGCTGAGGGGCACAGAGAGAAGTTTCAGTGGGTTAATTTGTGCTGTTCTTCATTTCATGTGTTCTCCAATCTAGCAATCCCCCTTGGATCAATCGGCTTAAGAAACTGAGGTTCTTTCAATAAAGGATGGGAAAGACCCCTGCATGAAACCTTTAGCAGCCATTGCGAATTCATATAGATAATGCTGGGTAGAGGGCAATTCCTCCAGTAAAAACCAGCAGAATATACTGTTAGCAGAGAAAGCAATGGCTAACTAGCCATAGGCATTAAAGCAAAACATATAAGCTCAGCAAGATCTGGGTTTGCTTATTTGGCCTGCTGTCTTTTTAAAAGGAAAAACCCAGGAGTCAAAATGCAAGGGAATTCGGACAGGCTCAGGTGTTATGCTGAACACAGAAAAGGAACAAGGAGGTCAACTCATCTCTAGATCTAAGGGATGGGCAGTCCAAGGTCTCCTACCTTTTGAGGTGGAGACAGTTGGGTTGGCCCAAGCAGGATTAGACTTGTGGGCAAGGGATCAGTCTTGTTGCATCTCCCCACAATAAAAACATGTTGGGGGACAAGGAAGGTTAGGTTATTCTGAAGGAAAGTGGCTGTGTGGAGGCAGTCATCAGTGTTCTTATTTTCTTGTCCTCCCCTGTTTTTGTGATGCAGCGGAGAAGCGTTATGTGCCTGACATGCAAGACTGCTCAGGCCCTTCCATTACCCAGCCTAATGGCAGGACTGCCCCTGTCGTCAGTAACTAAATCAGAGACCTCACAGTCTCCCTCCCTTCCCTGCACAATGTCTGAATTGTGAACAATGATATGCAACCAGTTTTGGAAGAAAACACAATGTGGCAACTAATGAAACAAATCTCCCTTGTTTTGACACACATATTTTGATTAAAAATACTCAATGCTCTGCATGTCTCAAGGTAAAAAAAAAAAAGCACCGGATAGGTTCAATGGCACATTTGAGCCTCTCATGTGAGAACGATTGCAGCTATGGCCTAAGAACATTAAAATATTAATAGCCAAACTCCCCTGAGAATCAGGCTGCAGCCCTATACCAAATTACTTGGGGTAAGTTCCACTTAATTTAACTGAACTTAATAGATGTGTATAGGATTGCATTGTTAGGTTCCAGTTCAATAGTTTCTCTGGAATAGCCCTGCTCAATTTAGGGAAATGGTTCTGGAATGTACTACTGTTGTTTTGTACTTTTAGCTAGGGTTCATAAGAGAGCATGTACTAAAATATTATATATACACACTATTTTTAAGAAAGAGAAAGGCATTCTACCCTTTTGTAGCACCCAGCTCCATTGATTAAATGCTATATAATTCAGTGCAATTCTGCAGCCTGTCTCTGAGCTTAATAAATGGCTGTTGCTTAGCAACAGCAATGATTACCATCTGCTTTTGCTAACTGCTGTAATACTGACCAAGTTTATTAATCTGAATCAACAAAGAACAAGTGATGAAGTTCTCAGAGATTTTAGGATACTTAACCTTCTCATTCTTTAATGCACTGTATACTTAATCAGCCTAGCTCAGCAGCAGAGAAAGCCCACATCTACCTTGTAACAGCTATTCTCAATTATATAAGATTGCATATAAGAACCGGTATGCCCCATCCTCACATAATGAGGAAACAGCATACAATGAAGTGTGCTATGTGGAGATAGATTGGTCTACCTATGTCCATTAGAACTGGCTTACTGAATCCAGAGGTGTAAAGAGATTCATTCTACCAGACAATGCTCTGGTGCTAATATCAGAAACAGTAATCTGTTTAAGCAGAGGCTGTGGCTTAGTAGTAGAGAACATATTTTGCATCCCAAAGCTGTTCAATATCTATATTTTTAATGACTCTAGCAAGGGACAAGAAAAACATCTACTCCCATTTCCTGGGGAAGCTACCGAGTCAGCACAGATAACACAAGGGACCAATATACTGATAAGGGAGATATCTGTGTTCTGTTATTGATATCTGCTGACAATTTATTTATTTATTTCCATATTTATATACCGCCTTCCTCACCATTAGGTGACCCAAAGTGGTTTACAGACTAAGACATCAACTAAAACATTAGCTAAAACCCTATCTAAAACTAGTTAAAATATACATAAAACTATCTAAAACATCCCTAGACCCTCCCCAACCCATTAAAAAAGGAGAGGACAGCCAAACAGAAATAGTTAACAAAACCCTCTGATGGGCTACATGAGCCAGCGGGATTGGGCTGTGACACCAGTCATGCCCCACACCCGCTGGCATAACCATGTTTTCAGCGCCTTTCTGAATGGGGGCAGCTCTGTCTGGAAGTGCAGTTCAGGTGGTAGTAGGTTCCACAGGGCTGGAGAAGACACCAAGAAGGCTCTCCTCCTGGTCCCAGTGAGGTGTGCTTCTTTGGTTGGTGGGACCACTACAGAGCCCCTCCAGTCTGCTCTTGTAGGATGGGTTGAAAACCTTGGGGGAAACAATACTGGTTTACTATATTTGGACTACTCAGATGCACCCTTAAACAAGCCACCACCAACTACCTAGGGTAGGGATTCTCAACCTGTGGCCCACGGCACCATTTCATGTGGCCCCCACTGCCTCCACCACACCAGGAAGTACCATGTGGTGGAAGAAGGGCAAAATGGCCATCCGGCCCCCGAAGCTGTCTGAGGGAATGTGACCCAGCCCCCAGCTTAAAAAGGTTGAGAACTCCTGACTTGGGGGCTACTTCATAATGTGGTTTGGGTTCCAAAACAAAAGTAGAAATGCTCATAATTTGTATCAGTCGCAAAAAATGAAATGAATGGACAAATTGTACAGTTTCCATGTGCGAACCTAATATTTTCCTGTTGAAGATACATTTTATATACTAATGTATTCTCCATCACTTGGGCCTACTTATTTTAAGCAGTTTGAGACCCGAGTACTGCATGACGGAATGTGCTCCCATCTCTGTCCCAACTCCAACCTAGCAGTTCAAAAGCAAAAAAATTGCAAATAGATAAATAGGTACCACTTTGGTGGAAGGATAAACAGCATTCCGTGCACTTCAGTGTCGAGGCATACCTGTCACATGTCCACAGAAATACCTGCAGACACAGACAGCACCGGCTCTTTGGCTTTAAACAGAGATGAACACTGAGCTCCAAATTTTGAGCACGGGGGACCTTTACGTTTATCTATCACTTAAAATGCCCATCAGAACTGTCTCCTTTTCACATTCCATCATGATTTTCAATGCCATTTTCATTCAATTTGGTTTCAATTCAAAACAGTTAAGGCAAGAGAGATGCATGTTTGAGAACTGACTTGCTGTAATAGAATCAGCAGCAGTTCATGTATTAAGTGAGGAGATGGGGATTCACCTCAGAATGTCAGGCTAATGTATTACCTGCTGAAGTCATGAGACACCTGTACATAGAACTACTTCTTCTGGAAATGTCTTAATATCTAACCATGTTCAGAAGAGTTGAAAAACCTTAAATGTGGCAAGTGCATAGACCAACTTATTAAATTTTGGGCCCTACCCTTGCTTAGCACTGACACATTTAAAAGTGCATAAAATATTTTGTCTTTTTCACTTCCGAATCTTAACATCTAAAAAATATGTCTTGGAATCTACCGTGCATTGAAAGAAACCACTTAAAAGTCATGCTTGCATGAAAGCTCTATAAAGGTATAGGTAAAGGTTTCCCTTGCTCGAAAGCCAGTTGTATCCGACTCTAGAGTGCAGTGCTCATCTCTGTTTCTAAGCCAAAGAGCCAGCGCTGTCTGCTCCTGCAAGACGTTTCCGTGGTCATGTGGCAGGCATGACTAGACACCGGAGCACACCGAATGCTGTTACCTTCCCACCTTATTTATCTACTCACAATTTCTTGCTTTCAAACTGCTAGGTTGGCCGCTCTGTATTAATCTATTAAAATATACTGTGATTCCTATTGTCATTCAAGTATGTCTTTTTCATCAGTCAAACCTAAAGTAATCCCATGAAATAATGGAAATGTTAGTCTAATAATCCTTGATTTCAGTGTTGCTGCTTCAGGTAAAAGAAAAATAGGACTCAGCCCATAAACAAACACTAAAAAAAAGAAAATGACTTCTTTGTGTAACACTGAGACTTTAGCAAAAACAGGATGCCAAAGGATTGCTATGTGGAGGATGAAGCATTTTTAAAATTATAGGTTCCATAGCTTGGATAGAACATACACAAACATCTTTGAAGAAAGCAAAGTTTCTGCCTACATCTTGTAAGTTCATCATACCTTCATACATTTGTAGCTAAAGTATCAATGAGGAGTTCCATTTCCCTGACGATGGACAAACATATAAGGAACAAACCTTATTGTTACTGTGCAAGAAACTTTTAAAAATAATTCTTATTCCTTGCTTCTGGCGACCCAATGCAAAGGTCACTTCTTGTAAGAATCTTTGCAGTCAGTTGAGAACAAGCACTTCCATATTTGTGTGTACACAATACACACAAGCAAAGATTGCCATATTAAATGAGCAGGAGCCAGTAGCTATGATACTGAACTTCATCTCAACCGAAGAAATGTCTTTTGCATGACTATCTGCTCAGAATAGTGTTGCTTTTTATATACTTGGTGTTTGAAAGATCATACTGTATATAATATGACTGTGCCTAAGAGACAGCAAAATGAAGCTGAGATCATATCTGAAACACACATCCTATTCAATCAGAAAGGCATCTATCATGGTGTCTAAGTACTTCCACACATAAACCCCAGACGCAAAATAATCTTTATTTCATTTTTTTTAACAGTCAAGGCATTAAATCCACAGCAACCTCAGGCTATAAGGTTTACAGTGAACATACCTGCACAGTCTCCACTAATAACCACTTCCTTATGCGCAAAGGAGATTCCTAGTCAGCTTTTATGATGTTTATAAACATTTATGGTGCTGCACAGTTTGAGATTAATGTTAGATACAGATAAATTAGCAAAAACAACAACTCCTACATGTTTACTACCTTTTTCAACAAAAGAAATGGTGTGCTCTGCATTCCTTCTGCATGTTCTTTTTCTTCTTTGTGTGATAAGATGGAGGAAATGTTTTTATGGCACAGCTTTCCCCCTCTGGATTGATGAACATATGATAAATATTACTGAGCTTGCGTCAGTGACAGCTCTTGCAGGAATCTTTTGCACAGCTTCCTTGCTCTAATTTCTCAGGAAGGAAATGAGGAACAGGTCAGAAATCAGCCCTTAACCTAAGAATTGGGCTGTTTCCCCAGCATTAAAGATTGTGAGAAATTTGCTACAGTGAACAATTTTTGTGGACTTTTGTCTAGTTCCCCAAATGCTCCTGGAACAGACTCAATTTATGTTCCAGTCAGATGGGCAGCTGTGCAAACATTACTTTGCAATGCTTTGGTCCAAAGGTGGAAGCTATCACTCAGTGTGCACACCTTGAGAATATTTAAGGTTGAGGTGTTTAGTTATATTAGGCTGTTGCTATAAAAACCACCAAGAATCTTAGGGCACCTTAAAGACTAACCATTTAATGATTATATAGTGGGTTGATTCTAGCACCTGAACAAGTCAGAATTCTCAACAAATGGGATGAATTGAAAATGTAGGCGGAAACATCTTAAAACTTGAAAAAAATGAAGAAAAAAGGAGTGAAGTTCTATTCTTTTAAAACTAAAACATAAAATTAGGCATAGACTGCAGATAATGAGGGGGGAAAGTGAATGTATGTGGATTTGGACTGTACAGACACATGTATCCTCAACTCCATTTTGCAGTTGCCTTTTTACTGTTTTTCTGTTGCATCCTGAAGTCTCCATGCTGTCAGCAAAGGTTCAGAAATAGACTGCATGGCATTTTATGAAAGTGGATGGTGAATCTCTTGGGTAGAAACAAATGTGAGGGCTTTATCCTGCTCATCCATATTTGTAGCTTCAATTCACTCCCCCTTTAGAAGAGATGACATGAAGGATTGCAAATCATGTAAAGATGAGGTCACGAGGCTGCACAACAGCGGGAATTGTTGTATTGCTATTTTGAGTCGAAGGAAGAAAGATGTAGCTATGAAGAAAGTTATCACCTTCAATCTATAATGTCATGGTCCAGAGAGACAAAATAACCATTTAATTGTGTGACTTTAAAAAGACCAAAACGAGAGAGTAATTCAGTGACAGACCTAGATGAAAGTAAACAGTGTATAAACAGAAAGCAATGAGATGAGTTATTGCCAGAAAAACAGGGCCCAAGACAGAGTTAAAAATAATTGTGGTAATGCCACTACTGTACTAAAAAAATAATCACTCAGAAAAAGCTGGATAACATGACTTCATCTTGTCTCTCATACACAATGACTGATAGGTAAATATTGACAGAGAAAGTGTAGCAGCAGTTCATTGTGTCTGTGAGTTGCTGGTTTGATAAAGGAGATCAGCATTTAGAGCAGCGAAAGAATATGATTTATGGGCTTTTGAAGAATGATGAGGGTTGCCTACTCTCTTTTTATAAACTCTATGGAAAGGAAATGAGACAGAAAAACATTAGGACGGATAGAAGCAGGTACAGTATATTATGCCATGAAAAGACACCAACCATATCCTTTCTCCTTAATCACATATAGGCCTTTCCTTCCATCTTGCTACTTGTTTTCTTTTCATTTTTTCTCTTCCTTCATGTTGAGTTACACTTGCTTTTCTATTTGCTTCAGAAAAGAGGCTTCCATCCTAGCATGGAATGGAGCTGGTAGCAGCATTGGATATTTTTGCAGTTGAAGTGAAATTCAAAATGGCATCCCCTACAGCTTTCTCTCAAGTGAAACACAAAGAGAGTGGTTGAGACTAAGGGAGATGGACACTGATGTACAATCTGCTTCTCACAGTGAAATGCTTCATGTTTCTTCATGGCAATGTCAGCCTTACTACGAGCTAAGAGGTGAATGTCTATCATGTGTAGGGATTAATTTCTTGTCCAATTAAAATTTTAATTACTGGTTAGGATGAGATCCTAAGTAAAGGCACCTATAACATGCCTCCCAACAAAATACATTTTGTTTCAGAATTTTGCACATTTGTGAGCCTTGCAATATTTCTGAGAAGTAGAGTGGGTAGAAAATCATGCCTACATTTTAAGAACAAGAATGACTAAAATGACTACAAATGAAAAGACTTTAACATAAGAATAGCCTTGCTGGAACCGGCCACAGCCCATCCAGTCCAGCATTCTGTCTCACACAGTGGCTCACCATTTGCTTCAGGGCATTCCCAAGCAGATGCCTTCACCTGCTTAGGATTCCCTGGAAATGGCATTGAGAGATATCTTGCCTATCTCTCCAACCCAGAGGTTGTCCTTAGGTATCCATAATTAAAGCCATTGATACCCTTGTCTTCCATGAACTTGTTTAATCCTTTCTTAAAGCCATTGATACCCTTGTCCTCCATGAACTTGTCTAATCCTTTCTTAAAGCTGTCAAGACTGACAGCTGTCACCACTTCTTCTGGCAGGGAGTTCCATAGACCAGTGATCCTCTGGGTGAAAAAGTACTTTCTCTTATTTGTTTGAGAACTAGTACCAAAAGTTTCATGGAGTGTCCCCTAGTTCTAGTGTTATGCAGTAGAGAAAACAGTTTTTCCTTATCTACGTTGTCCACACCGTGCATAATTTTATAAACTTCAATCAGGTCACCTCTTAGACGCCGTCATTCAAGAGTGAAGAGGCCCAACCGTTGCAGCCTCAGATGGTAAGGAAGGTGTTCCAGTCCCCTAATCATTCTGGTTGCCCTCCTCTGCACCTTTTTCAGCTCCATAATATCCTTCTAGAGGTATGATGACCAGAACTGTACACAGTATTCCAGATGGGGCCTCACCATAGATTTATAAAGAGGCAAAATGACACTTGCTGACTTATTTTCTATACCCTTCCTAATGATCCCTAGCATTGAGTTTGCTTTTTTCACTGCTGAGGCACACTGGGTTGACACCTTCATTGAGCTGTCCACCAGGACACCAAGGTCCCTTTCCTGGTTTGTCGCAGAGAGTTCAGAACCCATTAGTTTATAAATGTAATTGTTGTTGTTTTTTTGCTCCAACGTGCATCACTCTGCACTTACTAATGTTGAAGTTCATTTGCCACTGTTTTGCCCACTCCCCCAGTGTCAAGAGAGCCCTCTGGAGCTCCTCACAATCTCTCACAGTTTTCACTACCCTGTATAATTTCATGTTGTCAGCAAATTTGGCTACCTTGCTATCTACTCCTACTTCTAGATCATTTATGAAGAGGTTGAAAACCAATTGGAAAATAAGTTCAAAAGATATGTTTAAATATGTAGACATATACATATTTAAATATGCACAAAATCACTGGCAAATAGAAAAGGAAAGAAAAAATCCTATGTAAATCAAAAAGTAAGATTTGGAAAAGAACATTATTAAGAGTGAGAAATTTTCACATCTGTAGCCTTGTGTGCTCTAAGCAAATATGAAACATGCCCTGAATAAATATTTGCACTTCCCATGCTCTCAGATGAGGAAGCCTATGATGAATAACTTTCAGTCCTAGAAAATAAAGTGAAAGCTTCATTGAAAGCACCAGGAAGAAATAAATCACCAAGGTAGATGAGATACTGATGGAAGTATTTCAAGTCACAGGGACTGAATCAGTCAAAATCATAACAAGAATATGTCAACCAATATGAAAAACCAAAACAATGGCCCATTACTCGCAAAGTTCAATATACAGTGGTGCCTCGCTTAAAGAGCATAATGCGTTCCATAGGATTGCTCTTTAAATGAGTTGCTCTTTAAGCGAAACACTTGGAAAAAGTGCCGCTGCTGCCATTGTAGGTGACTGATTGTGACTTCTGGTGGGGGGGGGGGGATTTTGTGAACCCCAATTTAGTTGTTAAGCAAATTTTTGGTTGTTTTTAGTTGTTAAGGGAGGGCGACCATTCAGAAAACAATCTACTCTTTAAGTGAGTTAGTCTCTAAACAAGGTGCTCTTTATGCGAGGTTTTACTGTACATATTCTGACCCCATGAAAAGAGATGCCAAGATCTGCAGAAAGATATGCCAGGGTCTGCAGAAACTATAGATCATTACCATACAAGCAAAGTGATGATCAAGATATTACAACAATGCAAGCGCGGCGCCAAAATGGCCGCCGCGCTCTTTGCGCCCCCCCCCCACCCGGACTCAGACATCCGGGTAGTTAGGGGGCGTGGCCACCCCTCTATAAAAGGGGTGGCAACGAGGCAGCCGAGCTGCCATTTTGTAAAAGCGACGGAGAGGAGAAGTTTTCTCTGTCGCTCCCTCCCCCCTTTTTCGCCTCTTTCCAAGAGGCTTGATTTTGCTAGCCTCTGTTCGAGGCTTCGTTCTCTTCTCGCCCTAGAGGCTCAATTGGCTTTTAGAAGCGACGGGGCGGAGAAATTTGCTCTGTCGCTTCCCCCTCTGTCAGCCTCTGTTCAAGGCTTCTTTTTACCTTGGCTTGCCTCTTTGCAAGAGGCTTGATTTCGCTCCTATTTGTTTCCTCTTTGCCTGTAACCGAGCAGAACTGCTGGATAGCTCAGTGGTTTAGGAATCTGCTGCAAAGTCAGAGGCTGGGAGTTTGATTCCCCATGGTGTTTTCTTGCTCATAGGGGGATCGCGGTGGCTCAAGTGGCTAAGACACGGAGTGTTAAGTGCCTGAGACGCTGACTGGGAAGTGGAAGGTCAGTGGTTTCACTTCCTGCGTACTGCAGGACAGGATGAGCTCCCGTTTTCAGCCCCGGGCCGGCCCTTCAGAGGCTCCGGCCCTCGGCCCACGGCTGCCGGCCACGTGCCGGAACGATTGGGGGGAGGGCTTGGTGCTGGCTCACAGCATGTTTTACCCCATTAGGGGCCAGAGTTTTGGGCATGGCCCTATTCTGGCCCAGGCTCTCAAATTAGGGCCTCTGGCCCAATACCTAGCGGGCCGTCCGGCCCACCTGGCCCACCTACTAGGGGTTTTTCATGGCTTGGGATGCCTGGTTAGCACGTTTGCCGGTGCTGGAGGCATCCTTAGCTATCCAGTGGGTGGGGGCCCCTTCCCTATCTACCGGGCCCCATTTGTGTCTGCCGGCTACTTCGACTGCTGCCGCTATGCAGCAGGCGGCCAGCTGGCTTGAGCTTCTCGAGACACTACGGCCTGTGCCCGCCGCTGTCTCGCAGCTCCCCGTTTGTCAGAACCGCGGCTGGAGTGCGTTGGAGGTCGCCCCAGAGCTCGATTTCGGTCGCGAGCTCCGACGCCCACCGTGCGCCGGAACCCCCAGTGGGGGCGGCTCACGGGGGTGCAACTGGTGAGTATTAGGTTCAAGTTGAATGCACACACATTTTCAGCGGTGGGGTTCAGTGCTCATTGCCTCGCCAATTTGAGGCTGGGGGGCATCACTTGCCATCCTATCTCAGTGCCCCTTGGTTGCATTCTGGCACGACGTTGGGGATGGGGGTTTCCTCCCCCGGGGCAGTACGTGGCGTCACAGGGGCTGTCCAGGTCTTGCTGTGTATGCCCTGTGTACATCATGTACCGGCAACGGCCCTGCCGACGCCTGGTTATTCATGGCCCCCCGGTGATCATCTGACCCAGATAATGAGGGAAAAGATTTGGGGGGGGGGAGTACGTGGATATATTCTCCCTATGAACTGAGATCCCAATAAGGATAGGAGGTACGGACAGGAGGACAGAGACATTGTGTGGTCCCGCCGTAGTAAGCCACCACGCACTGGGGTGTCCGCCCCCGGGACAGTGTTGAGCATCGCAGGGGCTGTCTGGATCCTGCTGCGTAGGCCCTTTATACAGAACATGCCGTCAAGGGCTTCGCTGATGGCCGGCTATTACTTGCCCCGGTTGATTATTGGCCACAGGCCATGAGGGGTAAGGGCTGGAGGGGGACATGTGGATATTCTCCCTATTGAACTGCGAGCCCACTGGGAGGAGAGAGAAGGACAGGATGGCTGAGACAAAGAGATGTCCCATCGTCGTTAGCCACCGCGCACCTTGGGGGCCAACTGGTTGTTGGCATACCTTGTATGTATTGTGGTATGCCGCAGGGCTTGACCTGTTTGGGCCATCCTGATGTCGATCGGATGGGCCCATGACAGTTGGCTCATGGTGAGGAATGTGGACGAGGGTGGCTATATATATCCCGAGGGGAGGTGGGGATGAGTCCTGTCAGCAAGGGTGCTCGTGTAATCAGTCCCACGGGACTGGTGCCTGGTGATGGGTACCATGGTGGTCATGCTGAGCAGCGGGCTGTTCAGACACTGGCTCCACGCAAACTGGTCGGGCGGGGGTTCCGGCCCGCCTACTGTATTCGGCCTGCTCAGCTGACGATGTGTGTACTAAGCACCACGGTCGTTACCGACTTAGTGCCCCCTTTTTGCGCTGGCCCTCACGCCGCCTCCGCGTGCCCGCGGTTTGGTAGGTTACGGGGCAGAGGTAGGGGTGCACAGGGGTGATCAGAGCTCCGTCTGAACCAACTAACCTTGTCATAAGCCCCCCCCCCGCCCCAATTATAGTCAGCCTGGAGGGATGTCACTCAGTTCATCCAAGAAGGGATGGGGCAGGAAACCTGCTGGAGGGTTTTCAATGGGGGTTTTTGTATCCATTCGGGGGTGTTGGGGGCCCCAGGATGCTACTAATCTGGTTCCCTTCCAGGGTAACGGAGAGGGGGCTCCACTGTCCACAGCTAAGGAAGTTGGGGGCTATGAGAGTAGCGGGGGCCCTTCTTGGAACCACCTTTCCTTAGTCGAATGTATCCCCCATGAAGCTCATACTGAGCTAGAAAAAGGGTGAATGTCATATAATCCTCCATTCAGCTTACCCTGAATGCCCTTCCTGATGACCTTGTTCAGTCAGGTACTCGTAGTTGCCTCGGCTACTATGGGTGGCGTGCTCACGCAATTCTGGTGCTGTTTTGGCACAGTGTGATATGCACTCAGCTTCCAGCTTTTTGCCAGTGCACCCCATGATTTAGACCTATCGGGTTTTTAGGTTTCGAGGGGAATTTTAATTAGATAAAGCCAACCCCCTTCTGACAGCGTTAATTCAGGTTCAGCACCCGACCGATGTGGGACTTTCGTTCAGTGGGCATTTGCTCACAGGTTGGGGTCTCGGTCTCCAGCCCATTGCCTCGACGACTTTTGGTCCAGGGTTAAACGGGGCTTGGACACGTGTACGCGTCTCCTCATCACAATTCAGACACTCAGGTGGGAACTGGGTGTCCCCTTGGCGCCTGAATAGACCGAGGTCCCATCTTCTAACCTCACATTTCTGCCTTGATGCTGTCGCGCGGGCATCCAGGTTAACCATTGATACTGTGGCTTGGATGTCCATGGCGATTTTGGCATTGATTGCCAAACATAAAGTGTGCCTTTCGGAATTGTGGTTAATTCATTGCCCCCCTTAATTTGTTTGCTCTGGCTCAAATTACTCCTGGGTTTAGAGGGGCCTCTTCTGGGAGATCAGACCTAGTGGTCTGCCCTAGATTTCAAGTACGGCCGGATACCTCCGGCTCCCGGACTTATGGGGTTTACTCCGAGGGTGGGTGCACGGATCGCCCCTCGATCTTACCTTCCTTGCGTTTTTTCCCATTTGGAGAGCACTGATGCTATGGTGCAAGGGGTGGCCATACTCAGTGGTCCAATTTCGGTGTGACAATGCGGCAGTGGTGCACATTGTCAACACCTAGACATGCAAATCCCCCAAGGTCATGACATTAGTCCGTCTATTCTCTTGAGAAGCCTACGCCTAAATGTGCAGTACTAGGCCAGACATGTAATGGGTATTTGTAATGACATTGCTGCTGCTCTCCACCACCGCAGATCACCTGGTTCCGTGCTGTACTCTGGAAGCAGAGGGAATCCACTCGCCACATTTGGCTGATGGTTGGACGTTTGGCGAGGAGAGGGGAACCGGACATGTCATTGGCACCTCGCACGCGTAAGGCGTATCACTCTGCATTCAGGCATCGTGTTTGGGAGGGGTGGACACGGGAACGTGTCCGCCGTCCTTACGCGCGTCACCCCTGGTCCCAGAGTTCTACCCACCTTGCACGAGGCTGGCATGACTTATGTACAGATAGGTGTGAGGTGGCTCTTGGCCACGCAGCTACCACGGTAGCCTTTTTGGAGCGCTCCACATCAGTGAGTGGGTGCCAGAGTTGGTGCCACCTGTGTAAGGCGGATGTGTCTCGTAGGGCACTGGAACTCGAAGATGTCTCTGTCACACATGAGTGGGCTCGAGTGGGGATGCGGTCCTCACGGGTTATTCAGCACGGTGCAGGCAGTGGTGTATACTGCTACGAAGTTTTTGAGACATCTGTCCGGTTGGTGCCCTACCTGAATTTTCGACAGTGCCTGCTGCGCGCCCCAGCCTGTTTTCTGCCACCGGGATGGGTCTACCCTTACCTTAGTACAGTCTCTGAGGGTGACCGGTGCCATGTTTCGTGGTGTGGTGCCCGTTTTGGCACCATTTACTTAAGATAGGCATCGCGTTGATCACGGCTACGTTTGGGGTACTCGGAGGTGGATATGCGTATACGCGCAATTTTAGATATGTACGTCCCCTCACTGTACGAGTACCTAGTTATGTCCTTCACCTTTTTTCTCCTCTTTTACAGATCCTAGGGGTCTCAGCACACTGGTGGCAGGGGGCTGGTGGGCCGCAGCTTTGTACACTGGGCGGCAGTATATGCTGCAGCGACAGAGAGTGGACCCCGGCTGGGCTGTGTGCATCCGCACGTATGCTATGGTATGGTATGCGCGGCACACGGGGCGGGAACTGTGGCCATTCCTGCTGTCTGACAGGGATGCTGGACCGCCCAATGTTTTACAGGCGCCTCAGCGGCAGCGCTCTTATACAGCTCACTGCGGTTATTAAACTATCGAGGGGCTGTGACCTGGCATTTTGTATCACGTATGGCTTACATACGGTCGCTATGGTCTAACATCGTGCCGAGACACCAATTTAGGGGAGATGCGGATCTCCCTAGTTCGGACTGTTCCGGCAGTCAGTGGACGGGGCTGCGGCTCCGTCCCGTTCAGAGCATGGCCCCCCCCACCCGGACTCAGACATCCGGGTGAGTTAGGGGGCGTGGCCACCCCTCTTTAAAAGGGGTGGCCATGAGGCATTGGAGACCAGATGATAGGCTTACACAAAAAAATTGCTGGTAGGCAGGAGAAGGGGTCCACCTGTCGGCTAGAGGTATGTACCTTGTTCTGGGTGTGATGCAAGCAGGCCTGGCGACCGAGCTGACGGTCTTGGGGGGGGGGGGCGGTGAGTCATCATGGATGCCTCCCCGTGTGGCGGGTAGCACTGGTAAGGTAAATATTTATGACCCACAGGTATCCGGCAGGTTCGCAATTGACTGGCCAACACTAGATAGGTACAAGTTGGTTAACGTTGTCCGGTCAACGACGAACCAGGCAATGGGGTGATGGCAGGAGCTATTCAGCATGCATCACACCGAGATTTTACGGATACACGTCAGAGGGTGGGGTCAGTAGATAGTTGATTGACTACGGTCAACAATTTGTTTGTTGTCAACAAACAAATTGATACAAATGGATACATTGCAGCCAATTGCCATTGGCAATTTTGGGAGGAACCTTACCAGTGTTACTGCGGCCTGCTTGCCTTAACAATTATAATTGGCTGAGTACCAATTGAAATTTATAATTCGGACTAGGGCATGAATCAATAAATGTGGCCCAATGCCGTTATCCACTTATACCGGTGTCTGAGTCCTTTTTTGGGGGGTGCGCCTGCAATGCAAGCGTGGCGCCAAAATGGCCGCCGCGCTCTTTGCGGGGCCCCCCCCACCCGGACTCAGACATCCGGGTGAGTTAGGGGGCGTGGCCACCCCTCTTTAAAAGGGGTGGCCATGAGGCAGCCGAGCTGCCATTTTAGAAAAGCGACGGAGAGGAGAAGTTTTTCCCTCCACCCCCTCCCTAGTGAACAGTGTGATATTTTGGTCGCTTCGGGGCCGGGTGGGAATTTTTGGCTGGAACCTACAATTGGCTTCCTGGTTCTGGCTTTTTTGCCCATCCCACACTGTTGCTATGGTTTGATATAGGGGCTTTGTTATTGACTTTGGTCACATGGGCGGGTAGCACTGGTAAGATAAATATTTATGACCCACAGGTATCCGGCAGGTTCGCAATTGACTGGCCAACACTAGATAGGTACAAGTTGGTTAACGTTGTCCGGTCAATGACGAACCAGGCAATGGGGTGATGGCAGGAGCTATTCAGCATGCATCACCCCGTGATTTTACGGATACACGTCAGAGGGTGGGGTCAGTAGATAGTTGATTGACTACAGTCAACAATTTGTTTGTTGTCAACAAACAAATCGATACAAATGGATACATTGTAGCCAATTGCCGTTGGCAATTTTGGGAGGAACCTTACCAGTGTTACTGCGGCCTGCTTGCCTTAAGAATTATAATTGGTTGAATACCAATAGAAATTTATAATTCGGACTAGGGCATGAATCAATAAATGTGGCCCAATGCCGTTATCCACTTATACCGGTGTCTGAGTCCTTTTTTGGGGGGTGCGCCTGCAAAGGCTTTTATCTTATATGAAGCAAGAAATGCCAGGTGTTCAAACTGGATTCCAAAAATGAAGATGCATTCAGGATCATATTGCAAATATCTGCTTGATACTTACTTATACACACCGAAGAAGTTCAGAAGAAGATCAATCTATATTTTATAGACTACAACATAGCTCTTGTGTGTGTGAACCATGAGAAACTGTGGTTGTTCTGAAAGTAATGTGGATGCCTCAGCACTTGATTGTCCTGATGCATGGCATATATTATGGTCAAGGAGCTACAGTTAAGAGAGACAGAATGGTTTCATATTGGCAAGGGTGTCAAAAAAGATGCATTTTATCTCCTTATACGTTTAATATGTACACAAAACATATCATACAAAAAGCTGCACTAGATTCAGATGAACGAGTAAAATTTGGTGGAAGAAAAATCAGTAATTTAAGATATGCAGATGACACCATTTTACTGGCAGCAAGCAGCAATGACTTGAAGTGACCTTTAGTGGAAGAAAGTGTCAAAGCAAGACTGCAGATGAACATTAAGAAAACATTAATCTTGACTACAGCAGAAAAACACAACTTTAACACTGACATTTGACAAAATTAAAATACTCAAAGATTTTTTATACCTTAGTTCAATCATCAATCTAAATGGAGACTGCAACTAAGAAATCAGAAGAAAACTGAGACTTGAAAGGCCAACAATGAAGGAATTAGAAAAGATCATCAAGAGTAGGGATGTGTCACTGGAGTTCAAGACCATATAGTACACACTCTTGTAATCCTGATCACTATGTATGGATATGAAAGCTGGACAGCAACAAAAGCTGACTGGGAAAATTGATTTCTTTGAAATATGGTGCTGGAGGAAACCAGATATTCCTTCGAACATAGTGAAGGAATCAACCCAACACTCTACTGACTGAAATGGGAGAGAAGGGCTGAGTTCAGCATTACTGCAGCTTTTTTGTTCGTCTTCTAAAGATCATTAGCTTTCATATCAGTATCTCCTTTTCCCTTTGAAATATTACACTTTATCCTCTGATGACTCTTTTTGCTCTTTCTCATATAGTATGCAATTCATTTTTTTTAAAAAAAAAATCATGTCAGAAGCACACAAAGGTGCTTTTGGGGTTGAAAGGATTTTTGCTGGAGGAACTCCACTCAGGAGACACCCAAATGAGGCTCCTTTCATGTCCCCAAGATCTTTTTTCATCGAAGTGGTCCCTATTTATCTACTTGCAATTTCTTGCTTTTGAACTGCTAGGTTGGCAGGAGATGGGACAGAGATGGGCCCTTATTCTATCATGAAGTACTCAGGTCTTGAACTGCCGACTTGCCGACCTTCCAGCTAACAAGGTGAGCTTCTTAACCACTGAGCCTGTTCATTGTTTCTAATTGAAGTTAAGCTATTTTCCTAATCTTGTCTCCTGTCACAGCCAAGACAGAAATAATTTGAGATTTTAAAAAAGCTAGAAGTAGGAGAAACTAAACTTGCCAGGACTTCACTTGTATTGTTGTACCAGGGATTTGAATACTGTATTCTTAAAAGTCATAGTTTGAGTCACTGTATTCAGGCTTGTTATTATTGTGTTAACATTATGACCTCTTGGTTCCTGAGAGGCACCTTGTGTATCGTGATTGTACAAGAGTGAAATAATAGTGCCTATGCAGAAAAAAAGAACCAGCAACATGGTCTTCTCTCTTTATTGGGAATAGTTGTATGTACTGAATCTAGCTAATATCAGTTTTGCTTCAGTTTCTTTTTGAAGAATTCATTCTCTTCTTGTTAGGTAGGATAGAAAAAACCCGAGGGCTAAAATGTGGCATTTTCAAGGAAAATATATTAGGTTGGCATGTTCAATCTATGGCTTACTATTTGTAGACCCTGGGGAAATTCACAAACTGATTGTCTATGATCTCTTGATACCTTTTTATGACAATAGCTAAGATTCATCGAAGCCTGCCATGAGTTGGAAAATGTAAGGGGAAGTCTCCACCCCACGTCTGCTTCTCATGATTCTGAGGTAGAGATACCGGCTAATATTGATTCCCATTTTTTCGTATCTGTTCCAGTCAACCACGCTGCATGGCTTACCAGTGCTAGTCGTTGAGAGAAAGAGAGTCAGAGAGAGATGGCTGTGTGGCTCTCAACAAACACAAGAAGGAGAGACAGAGCAGAGGTCATAAGGAGCACAGCAGCTAAAGAAACTAAGAAAGTGGAAATGGAGAGGCAGGTGAATTACCAAGTGCCCTAAAGGGATGAGAAAGCAAGGGAACTGAACAGATACATGAGTGCAGAGGGATGTTTTATGTATAAGAATGGGGTAAGAATTCAGAGCAGGAATGCTCGTCTCATCATGTGGTCTTGCTTTATTTGTAACATACCAAACCAAGGAATGCATCCCAGAATGCCTCTGCTTACTGTACTGCTAGACAGCAGAGAGGAATTTCCACTTCCTTCTGCTTTAATTCTCAGTGGATTGAATTGAGAGCCTTCTGCAGAGAAAGGATGTGTTCTGCTACTGAGCTATAGCACTAAAAGCACAAAATATAGTGAAAATACAAAATGAGACAGGTTTAAAAGTTTGCAGAGAGACCTGTGGACAAGAGAAATAAAGATTGGCTGAAGCCAGGCTTGTAAAATGGAGCAGAGTAAAAATGAAGAGAATGTGCTCTATGAAAGGGAGAGGGAGAACACACAATGGAGCAGAAAGAGTGGAGAACGGCTAATCAGTACGTGGTTCAAAGAGACACGTAGCACAGACACTGAGTGGTGAATTGTGGGCCCAGGATAGAAAGGAAGATTAACACAAATTCGATTAAAATGAATCACAGAGTTAGCATTGAGGGGGGGAAATAAATTTTAAAATGCAATTTCACTTAATTTATGAACGTCCAGAATTGTCCATTGGAATAAAAATTCTGAGCTGTGTATGAGAGTGTCCCAAGGGTAGTGAGAGTATAATAACACATCTAGATTGCATGAAATTATCTTCTACTTTTAAAGTAGCTTCAAGGTCTTCCTTAATTTCACAGCTAATGCCTGAAAGGAGCAGCTACTTACATTCCTACTACCATTCTCAGTTGCTCCAGTCGTGCCTCCCCTTAACCTTTTCCTTGACTCTCCCCATGTCTGCCTGCCATCTGTAGCATATGGGTTGTCCAGAGCAGAAATAGATGAAGGAAACTTCATGTGGAAGCTCACTTTGTTCTCCTGAGTCCTCATTAGTTGTGGCAAAGAAGCAGATCTCTCTCTCTCTCTCTCCCCTTCAGCCTACAGGGAGGAAGATTTCCTTACCCCTATTATTCTTTCATGATCCTGGAAATTTACTAGCATCTGGTATTTCCCTTGGTAACCTCAAATGGAAAAGCTTGTGCCTAGTGCCAGATCTTTAATTTCCCATGCAGTAAACCAAAAAAGGCAAGGAATATTTATGAATCAATGGGATTGTAAGTGGGGGGGGGGAGGGGGAGGGGAGAAGAAGAACTCCTAGTGTGTAATGATTGTAAACCATTGCCCAGATTGCTACCAAATCTTCTAGGTCATTATTTCCAAATTAAGAACACAATCTCATGTACACCCTTTCACATTGTCCCCATACATGCAGGAATGAAATGCAATAATATTGGTCCATCTACAGTGTCAGGTTCTCTACCAACTCAAACCATACCAAAGACCTGATCACGTTCACTTGATATTTTTTAAAGGAAGTGGAGCATGAAACCCAACATTGCTGAACCCTGGCCCAAAACTGTATTCCCAATTGGCAACCATTAAGAAATCATCCTGTATTGAGTCGGCCATCCATCTAACGCAGCATTTAAGATCTAGCTTACAGCTCATTCACAAAACAGCCAGAAGTCTTCCCTGAAGTGATGTAGAGAGCCTCTAAGATGGGCATTCAGGCCAGGAATCAAATCTGAGACTTAAAATATGCAAAGCAAGTGTTCTTCTGAGCCACCAGATTTCTATAGAATCTTTATGCACATCACATGTGCATGCTAAGAAGTGCATTGGAACAGCAGCCAAACAAAAGCCCTGACGTTCACATGACAACATGGACTGACTATGGCTAGAAAGTACAGCTAGTGCTTTTCTTCATTCCACTCACTTCAGTGTTTTCCTTTCATTCATGTTACTCATATTCTTCAGAAAACTGACATCCTCATCCAGTGGATATTGCTTAGATCAGTTGTGGACTCCCAAAAATTTACTACCACACTGTGGGTGTGGTATGGTGGGCCTGGCCAGGGGGAAAGGTCCCTGCAATGCACCTTAATTAGGACTACTTTATTTCAAAACTTGGATGGTGCAAACCTGCTGATTCGATGAACACTGACTCTCTCCACCACTGTGGTCAACATTCTAAAAAATTGATATAAATAAGAAACTTAGACAGCGAGAGGCGTTTTATATATAATTATTCGATACCATGTACCCCAATGGGTTAAATCAGGAGCTTGAACTGTCCTCTTTTCTGTAAATGTAAATTGATCGCAGCTGTTCTTAATGTTGACCACAGTGGTGGAGAGAGTCAGTGTTCATCGAATTAGATACACCTGTGTAGCGTTTTAGCAGCATAAAGGAAGTCTTCACGGTTCTATAGCTAACGTCCGCACGCACCTAGAGAAAATTACATGGAGGCAAGGATGTGATAAGAATATACTTCCTTATACTCAATAAGTAAACTACTGTATGGTTAGTTTTGAGAGGCACAGTTATAACACTATAAAGTAACAGAGAAATTACATCATTGTAATGTATAAATGATATTAGCTTTCATGTAATATTTAATATTTAGTAATGCTTATATTGTTTTGTAACTCTTTTTATGTAGATTTCCTGAAGAAGGAACAATAAGTTCGGAAAAGTCAAATTAACTAGTATCGACTTTGAAATGATACATTTGCAACAGTTGTTTTCAGTGAATACATTATTACCCATAGTGGAATTATTTTTGTTGTATTTTATCAAGCAAGATTTTTGTTATTATTATCAAGAAAAAACTTCATTACAGCCTAGTCATATGAATACTTTTATCTAGCCCATGGTGGAATTACTTATGTTGAATCTTTTTAAGCTTTACATAAAAAGACTATATAACTCTTGAATATGGAATTTTGTGTATTCTTCTTCTCTCTCTTCAAACGGTTACATTACCCTCCAGTGTTTGCACCGTTTTCACCTGTTTCTTCTTAGCAAACTTGCTGATGCCTACCACTGGTTTAGATGCATCCCATTTTAACCACAGGCATCCTTCCCTACATGTGTTTCAACCAGTGACAATTCTTCATGAAAGAAGTGCAATAAGCAACCCATGCCATGTGTGCTAACAAGATTATGTCCCCATCTTTGTTGTATAAGTGTTGTCACTGATTATAGACCATAAGTCCACACTGCATTGCTTTATTAAAACTTTTCTTTGGGGATGGGTGGGAGAGACTAAATAAGCGCTTGTCCCCTCCTGCTGGCTTCTTAAGAACCATAGGGGTTTAGTGCTAGATATTAGTTCACACAGTAGTGGAACGAGATTTGATTCACCATAGCAGATGATTTTCTGCAAGTCCACAGCCAAGCTGAGTGAAATCTTTGAAATCTGAAGGCTTTGGGAACTGAGCATAATGAAGTTACAAAGAAACAGGACTGTTGAAGAATGGATTGTCTTATTTTTTAGTCTCCTCCTTGGGAAATTCATGCCACTTCTGCCTGCCTGCAAACTCAAATGAACTTCTATAAGAGAACAGAGCTCTCAGGGGATGATGGGAGGACCTCAAAGAGGTTCCTTTGCACTGAGAGCTGGCAATGCTTGATTTTTTTGTTCTCCAAGCCTGATAGAAGAGCTGCTACATGAAGTTGGCCTCTCCTTTGTCTAGGATGGTGGCTTTTGCAGACACCGCAGAGGGCTGAATTACCTGGTGACTCTATCTCTGTCAGACTGCAGTGATTCATCTATCTACTTAAAAGCTATCCATAAATCTGTCTCAGTGCACTGGTCTATTACACTGCTTCCCAATCAATCTACATCTCCTAGCACCATCAATCAGTCTATCCATATGTCTTCACCTGAGTGCAGGGACAGGCCAACCCCATGCATCTGTGTATGGAATTTCTATGGGTGCCTGACTGTAGCTGCAGTCCACTGACTCCAGCTATATCAATCTGTCAATTTTCTCTCTTCATTCAATGAAAACAGAGAAGAAGCAAAATTATCAGAGGTAGTTAATGACCAGCCATACAGCAAGCCGGCAATTTTATTCTATATGCAAAAGGACCATGTGCTGAACACATGTACAAGTGTTTCCCCAATCTATCACTAAAGTCGGAAGCAGCTTCGCTATTTATTAATTTACTTTAAAGTCACACTTCCAAGGAATGAGGGAGAGAAAAGCAGCATAACAAAGAAGAAACCACTAACTTAGCACAGCATGAGTACCACCTCACTTCTAAATGTTCTATTCAAAATGTGCACAGAAAAGGTCCACAGGATATGTGTATAGATATGCCCCAAAACAGCTTCTTGCAAAGTTGTAGAATCTATGAATTAGGCATGTGAAGAATACGCGCTAAGTTTCTTATTGCTGCTTTAGGCTGTCTCAGTGCAATGAGAGACTTCTACAAGGATTTTTCAAAACTAGTGAGATCCCTCACATTCTTTGTAGGATCAAAATAATGTGCTCTTCTCCTTCAAGGTCTGCTCAATTTGTTCACAATTTCACTGCATAAAATTAGTGTCTTTAGCCTTAGCTTCTTAAATGAGAAGGGAGGACTCACTTGAAAAGGCCTTGATGCTGGGAAAGGTGGAGAGCAAAAGAAGGGGATGTCCAAAGATGAGATGGATAGATGGTATTGTGGACACAATGGGCACAGAGCTTGGCGGGCTGAGGAGAATGGTGGCGGACAGAGGTGCCTGGAGGAAAATAGTCCATGGGGTCGCAAAGGGTCGGAATCGACTGTGCGACTGAACAACAACAAGCTTGGATACACAAGGCACATATAAACACCACAAACACAGAAAGAGTAGATGTGGCTGACAAAGTTGATGCTCCTGTCAATGCTCTGGCCATGCATTAGTAATCAGAGATGATCTATTTCATAGATACAATCCCCCCTAAATGTCTTGTTCCATGCAGAGCCTGGTCTTCTCCATTGTTTACAGAGGAGTTAAGTGTAATGAAGAAACTATGGAGAAGTCAAGAGAGCAGATGGATGAAAGCTCCCATGGTCATCAACTTAACAGCTATCAGGAAAACATCTGGAAAATATTGTAATACTTTCAAAGTCACTAAAAGAAGCCATATCCAACTAGCCTATCTGATCAATTGATCACCATAAAGGAGCTAATTAATTACCAACTAACTAAGGATGCTTCCAACCAACAGACAGAACTCTTCCATGTACTTTGTAGCCTTGTTTCTTCCAAACAAAAACAATATTTTCATTCAAATGTCAAGACGTGCAACTGACTGGCAGCCCACTTTAGATCTTAGGTTGAAAGCATTGGGACCTTGACTTTTAGCTAATAACAGTAGATCTGATAGAGATGTCTGGTGCACAATTTAGTCAGGTTAAATTGGAACTCTTCCAGTTACTACAGCCTGAGGGCATGGATAAGGCACTTGCACACTGCAAAGCCAAAACCATTTTTTTAGATCTTTGCTTATCATAGATCTTAAAATTGGGAAAGGAAATGACCATATAATGGGCTAAGTATATCATTAATGCATCCCTACAGGAGGGTAATTTACCTTCCCATTTAAAGAAAGCCATTATAAGGTGCATTCTTAAGAAATCAACTTTATCAGTGGATGATCTTAATAACTATAGGCCCATTACCAATGTTCCATTCTGGAGCTAGTTGATTGAGAGGGTAATGATTGACAAATTGTAGATGTTCTTGGAAGAAATTGATAGTCCAAATTCATTTCAATAAGGTTCAGATTGCACCATGGATCTCAAACAGCATTCATTGCTTGCAAGACGATTTCCTGAGGGAGGCAGACGAGGAGTATAAGCGTACTGGTTGTCCTGGATCTTTCCATGGTCTTTGATATTATTAACCACAGTCTCCATCTAAAATTGTTATAACATTTAGGACTTGGCATTTCAAACTTTCAGTAGTTCTAGTCCTTTCTCAAGGCCCAGGCCCAAATGGCATATCTTGGGGAGGAGCTATATGATAGGATATCATAGCTGTCAAGTCTCCCGTTTTGGCCGGAAAATACCGCATTTTACCCTCTTTCCCACTGTCTCCCGCCATCCTCCCATATTAGTTAGACTGTAATGCCCTAATGCCACCACTGGAGGGTAGCACAGGATAAGCATAGCTGTCAAGTCTCCCGTTTTGAGCACAAGAATGAATAACCATTTGAGGCAAAGCAACATTTAAAAATTTATAATTTTCTTCGGCTCATCACAAAAACTCTTTTTTGTCCATTTATAGAAGAAATATAGAAAAAATACACTAAGCCGATCCGGTAATATGGCTTTTCAAAATTAAATTTCTTCGTCAGGAAATTTCATATAGTATCCAGCAACTTAGAAGTTCATAATTTGATAATTCGTTTACTCGCGTCCAATAGCCTCTCTATGTAATATTTCTTGACAGGTATGTAGGATATGGCAATTCAGTATGCAAAGGGTAAGCACATAATCCTTGGGAGAAGGAGCTTGTGTTACTGGGACTAACTTGCTTGCATGTTGTTTATTGCTAACTAATCAGAAAAATCCCTTGTACTCCTGCCTGAAATGTGATATCCTAATCCCATGTCTCCAGCTTTCTGGGAGTAGTTGGCCATTTATACTTAAGCAATGTGCAGCCATTTTGAACTCTGTATTTTTTCAGCTGCATGGGTGTAATGTAGGAAAATCTTCTCTCAGACAGCTTCGGGGGCTGGATGGCACTTCCTGGTGTGGTGGAGGCAGTGGGGGGCCACATGAAATGGTTCCATGGGCTGATCTAGCTACATCCCTACCTGAGTAAGAAATGCCTAACAATAGTAACTCCAATTACATTTATAAACTGATGGGTGCTGAACTCTCTGCGACAAACCAGGAAAAGGACCTTGGCGTCCTGGTGGACAGCCCAATGATCGTGTCAACCCAGTGTGCCTCAGCAGTGAAAAAAGCAAACTCAATGCTAGGAATCATTAGGAAGGGTATAGAAAATAAGTCAGCAAGTGTCATTTTGCCTCTTTCTAAATCTATGGTGAGGCCCCATCTGGAATACTGTGTACAGTTCTGGTCACCATACCTCCAGAAGGATATTATGGAGTTGGAGAAAGTGCAGAGGAGGGCAACCAGAATGATTAGGGGACTGGAACACCTTCCTTACCATCTGAGGCTGCAACGGTTGGGCCTCTTCACTCTTAAATGACAGCGTCTAAGAGGTGACCTGATTGAAGTTTATAAAATCATGCACGGTGTGGACAAAGTAGATAAGGAACAACTGTTTTCCCTATCGCATAACACTAGAACTATGGGGCACTCGATGAAACTTTTTCGGTACTAGTTCTCAAACAAATAAGAGAAAGTACTTTTTCAACCAGAGGATCACTGGTCTATGGAACTCCCTGCCAGAAGAAGTGGTGACAGCTGTCAGTCTTGACAGCTTTAAGAAAGGATTAGACAAGTTCATGGAGGACAAGGGTATCAATGGCTATAATTATGGATACCTAAGGACAACCTCTGGGTTGGAGAGATAGGCAGGATATCTCTCAATGCCATTTCCAGGGAATCCTAAGCAGGTGAAGGCATCTCCTTGGGAATACCCTGAAGGAAATGGTGAGCCACTGTGTGAGACAGAATGCTGGACTGGATGGGCTGTGGCCTGTTCCAGCAAGGCTGTTCTTATGTTCTTATATAATTCATGTGTTGGCAATCTCTAAAATAGTCTATGGTAACCTTTTTTTGTGTAGAGTTGCCCTTAAAGTCTGTACAAAAATTGTGGCAGATACAAAGGTGGCTGCCAAAGTGATTACAGCAGATATAAATACATATGCCCAGTTTTGGCATGGCTTTATTGACTCCCTATTAGTTTCCATGTTCAACTTAACTGGCGGGTCATAGGCTAGAAAGTCCTTAATGGCTGCAGACCTCGTCACTTGGCAGAACATCTCTCCCACAAAATAACCACTCAGCCCCTCTACTTCTCATAGTCCTTGATGTTAAACATTGTTGTTGTAATGATCTGTGGGAGTCGAGGTGCTGAACTCAAGGAAGGCATGCGAGACTGAAGTATGATGGTAAAAGCCAGCCCTGAATTCTCGGGTAGACTGTATTTATTGACTACAATTGGGAGCTATCACGTATACCCCTCGTGGAACCCCCATGACAGAAAGCTGCTATGTGGCACTTGGCTGGTTGGGTTACACTTACCAGCCTGCGTGCCCAGGTTAGCCATAAGCTTAATCAGTATATAGTGGCAAGACTCACTGTTCCTGCCTTATCTCAAGCTAGAAGACTGTGTACCTATGCATAGCTATTTTGTCTAACTGTGGTTGGTGTCTGCTCAGCCCTACACACGGACGTGAGCCAGACACCTTATGCTGTTTATGCCAACTTGGGTCTCTTACCTCCTGACATTTGTCCCAGTGCTGTTAAAGTCCCCAGCCAAGGAAAACATGGAGTCACTAATGCTCCCTGCTGCTATAAACCCGTACCCAATTTCCTTTCCGTAAAGTCCGGTTGGTCTTCGAAGCGGTGTTCTCGCTGAAAGAACTCATTGGGAAAGGTAGCTGTCCAATTAGTGACCTGGGCAAACCACACATTGTGAAATTTGAGGAGGCCAAAAAAACGAATTCCAGGCACTGAGCTTTCTCAGTCATGGCCTTCTTCCTTTGCAGTAAACTTCCTGTAGAGGCCTGCCAGGTGCCATCCTTCTCAGTTGTTAGGAAGCTAATTAAGACAGAATTATATAAAGCTGCCTTCT
Organism: Bradypodion ventrale; assembly: GCA_035047345.1. Classification (NCBI taxonomy): domain Eukaryota; kingdom Metazoa; phylum Chordata; class Lepidosauria; order Squamata; family Chamaeleonidae; genus Bradypodion; species Bradypodion ventrale. The sequence goes on along the minus strand of JAWDJE010000003.1, from coordinate 64,125,049 downwards.
GCTTGTGTTAAACTATTGACCTGAGATGCTAAAATGGGTTTTAATTTGTGTAACTCTGTTTAAAGGTAGGTTAATTGTTTCAGCTAGTGTGGGGTTTATTGTAGATTTATGGTATTTTTATTGTATTTATTTTAGTTTTTATTGTACAATTCTAATGTATGTTGTGAACCACCCAGATAGTGTCTGCACTAATGGGGCAGTATATAAGAGGAAACAAACCAAACAAGCAAATAAATACATTTGTCCATAACATTGGCATGTATTCACAATGAATGTAAGCTGAACAAAACTCTAGGCAAGAATAGGGAGACAGAATCTTCTGAAAGCTCATTGAATAAACTCATGGAGACTGAGACTTGAGAGTGTCAACAAGCATGTGGATAAGGGGGATCCAGTTGACATTGTTTATCTGGACTTTCAGAAGGCTTTTGACAAGGTCCCACACCAAAGGCTCTTGAATAAACTTAGCAGTCATGGAATAAAGGGACAGGTCTTGTCCTGGATCAGCAACTGGCTAAGGGACAGGAAACAGAGGGTAGCACTAAATGGACACTTCTCCAAGTGGAGGGAAGTAAAGAGTGGGGTCCCCCAAGGTTCAGTACTGGGACCCCTGCTTTTCAACCTCTTCATAAATGATCTAGAGGTAGGAGTAAAAAGCAAGGTAGCCAAATTTGCTGACGACACTAAATTATACAGGGTAGTGAAAACTGTGAGAGATTGTGAAGAGCTCCAGAGGGATCTCTTGACACTGGGGGAGTGGGCAAAACAGTGGCAAATGAGCTTCAACATCAGTAAGTGCAGAGTGATGCATGTTGGGGCAAAAAACCCCAATTACATTTATAAACTGATGGGGTCTGAACTCTCTGCGACAAACCAGGAAAGGGACCTTGGTGTCCTGGTGGACAGCTCAAAGAAGATGTCAACCCAGTGTGCCTCAGCAGTGAAAAAAGCAAACTCAATGTTAGGGATCATTAGGAAGGGTATAGAAAATAAGTCAGCAAGTGTCACTTTGCCTCTTTATAAATCTATGGTGAGGCCCCATCTGGAATATTGTGTACAGTTCTGGTCGCCATACCTCCAGAAGGATATTATGGAGTTGGAGAAAGTACAGAGGAGGGCAACCAGAATGATTAGGGGACTGGAACACCTTCCTTACCATCTGAGGCTGCAACGGTTGGGCCTTTTCACTCTTGAACGACGGCGTCTAAGAGGTGACCTGATTGAAGTTTATAAAATCATGCACGGTGTGGACAAAGTAGATAAGGAAAAACTGTTTTCCCTATCGCACAACACTAGAACTAGGGGACACTCCATGAAACTTTTGGTACTAGTTCTCAAACAAATAAGAGAAAGTACTTTTTCACCCAGAGGATTACTGGTCTATGGAACTCCCTGCCAGAAGAAGTGGTGACAGCTGTCAGACTTGACAGCTTTAAGAAAGGATTAGACAAGTTCATGGAGGACAAGTGTATCAATGGCTATAATTATGGCTACCTAAGGACAACCTCCGGGTTGGAGAGATAGACAGGATATCTCTCAATGGCATTTCCAGGGAATCCTAAGCAGGTGAAGGCATCTCCTTGGGAATATCCTGAAGGAAATGGTGAGCCACTGTGTGAGACAGAATGCTGGACTGGATGGGCTGTGGCCTGTTCCAGCAAGGCTGTTCTTATGTTCTTATGTTCTATGAGCTGCAGAGTGTAGAATGAATTTCACTCATCACTGAGCAAATCAAAGAAGCTGTGTTACAAAATACGATTTGCCAATCTAAATTCTATGCACAGTTGAAATGACATCTAAGAGCACTAGAGTTAATGTAATGAGAGAGAAAGAAAGTTAAAACCATGGAATCCCACATCACTACACACTTTCACTAAATCTTTATGGAGAAGTGGAGTGAGACCACCAAGTTTTTTTAAAAAATCATGATCAAGTTTATAGATTAATACTGTCCTACATGAGAAATATAATTACACTTGCAGCATGTTGCACTCTCCACAAAGAATTACAGTCAATGACTTGCAGAGCTTAAAAACACTCTGCATGTTTACATCAGCCTTAACAAATTATTAACAAACTCATACCATTATTATGACAATAGGTGTCAAGATGAGACTTTACACTTACCCCAGTTTGAGATTCTCCCAACTGTATTTGATCTTATTATTTTATCTAATATTGGTTCTCATGATAATACATGAGAGGAGACACATTGCTTGGCCCTGAGCATTTCTACAGCAGAATATGCTGCTCCAGTATGAAGCACATCCACACACACAAACAAGTTGACATCAATGTTAATGAAGCCATATGTATAGTGACAGGATGCCTCAAACCAACTCCAATTGAGAAAAAATATCCTCTTGTTGATATTACTCCACCTAAGATAAGGAGAGAAATAGCAGTGGACACTGAGAGAACTAAGCAAGATAATGATCCTTGACATCCTCTAAATGGATATGAGCCTCAAGTCTGCCAGCTCAAATCCAGGAAGAGCTTTATGGCAGGACCAAACATTCTTGAGGGTACACAAGAGCAAAACCAAATTAGAAGATGGAAGAAGGAGCTCACTGGACAAGGAACAAACAACATTAAAGGAAGATATAGCTACGGAACTCAACCTCCCGTACTTCACTTGGATAGCCCTGAGTAGTATGAGGTTCAGAGAGCCTAAATGTAAGACCAACATCCTCAAGTGGGGCCAGACAACAACACACTGTGTGAATATGGATACAGAATCTGGCTCATTTCCTGGTCTGCTGATTACTGCCAGAAACATGCATCAATGAGGACCTAAATTTGGCCAATGACAAAGCCAAGAGAGTGGCTTCATTTTGACAGTCCAGGGTTTGACTGGGACACAAAAGAAGAATTAAGTTTTAAAAGCTCTGCTTATGATGGCACATCTGTTGATTTTATTTCTAAAAATAAAGCTTGTCCTAACTTCCAGAATGGACCTGGTTTTGACAAAAATTCCAGAGAGCTAGAGATCTAAAAAGCAATTCTTAACTCAGAAAATTGTCATTCAGGTGAATTAACAAATTATTGATACTCAATGACTTGATGCCTTTATATATATTTAAGATGGAGTTGGAAATCTGCTCTGCAACAGAATTAATTGGTGGAGAGGTCCCATGCTTTGAAAGCTAACAAAAAATGCCAGCGAGTTTATCTAAATGCAAGAACTGAGAAAGCAATGTTTCTGGGGCCGCTGCCACTGCACGGAATGCCGCCGCCACACACCTGGCCCTCTTGGGGGCGAAGAGGCTTTCCGGCCCCGACCTCCCCCCTCGAGGGACTCTGAAGGCATGGAAATTTGTGGGTGGTTTAGCTGATTTGTATTTATTGTATTTTTGTATTGTAGTTGGTGTAATACCATGTACTGTTGTGTAATTTTGTATTGTTGTTTTGCTTGTGAAACTGTATTTTGCTTTGTATTGGTGCTATATTGTATTTCTGTACGTTATGCATTGTGAACCGCTTTGGGTTGTCTGCTGGACGAGGAAAGCGGCATATAAGAATAAATTTCAATTCAATTAAATTCAATTCTGAACCCCTTCCAATATTCTAAATCTTGGTATGTACACCTGCTTCCATATTTTGGCAAATATCTAACTACAGTATGTGGTGTCACGGGCACAGCAACTGTACTCTCTCCTCTGCTAATTCATTTAAATGCATGGCAATTAAATTAATATGCTAATTCATTTCAATGCATGCTAATTAAATGCATTCTTTTCTGTTTCCTTGTCCCCTTCCTATACTTGCTCTACCCTTCTGTCATTTTTACTCCGTTGAGCTTGTCTCTAAATTCCCTTCCCTTTTCTCTTTGTGCTTTTAACCTATATTATGTACCTAAGGCAAGAGCTTCTTTCTGTTTCACCCAGCAAAGCTCTAGCTAGTATATCAGAAGCATAACATCAGGATTCAATGAGGTTGGGGGGCAGTCAGTAGTTCATAAAAGTTCTCTTCAGTATTTCAAGGGGTTGGGGAAAGCCTCATCCTGGTCGTTGGAGTTTAAACACAGTCAGTTGAAAGCCACAAATGTATTGCATGGCTTTCATCTATGAAAAGATAGCCTCACATGTCTAGCAGAGTCACACTTGTCACCTTAACTCCTTTTATAGACATTTCCAGATTTGGATGGGAAAAAATGAGATTGGACTCATTTCCCCCATGTTAGCACTGCAAACACTGCTGTGCTTCAGGACAGATTGTGTATTTATCCTTTGTGCTCTGTCCATTTTTAGCTACATTGCTAAAAACCACTGTTTAAATATGCAAAGATGGTCATATTGCTCCTCTAGAGTAACACCGCCTATTGCAGGAAGAGGATGTTGCAGTATTTCTTGAAGTGCTGCTTGCACCAAAAGGGTGGAGTATAAAAGTAAGTGAGTGAGTGAGTTAGTTAGTTAGTGAGTTTGAGTTTGAGTTTGAGTTTGAGGTTGAGTTTGAGGTTGAGGTTGAGGTTGAGGTTGAGGATGGGTTGGGTTTAAAGTTGACACAGAAAATGCATGAGCAAAAAAGATAGACTCTCCCTTCAACAATACACTGTCCAAAATTTTTTGCTATCAATCATTACAAGCACAGTGGGAGTGCATCAGTATGAATGACACAGGTTAGCCACAGTCGTTAGAATCACAGCCCATTATATCAGAATGCAAGCGCGGCGCCAAAATGGCCGCCGCGCTCTTTGCGGGCCCCCCCACTGGACTTGGACATCCGGGTAGTTAGGGGGCGTGGCCAGCACCCTTTAAAAGGGGTGGCCACGAGGCAGCCGCACTGCCATTTTGCGAAGCGATGGAGAGGAGAAGTTTTTCCCCAATCGCTCCGTCGCTCTTCCCTTTAGCCGGGAAGCCTCTTTTGGGCAGCGGTTTCTTCTTCGCTTCTTTTCTTCAGCTTCCCGACGATTTGCGGCAATGCCATCCAAAAAGAAGGCGATGGCGAACGCAGTTCGCCCTTCAAGGAGGCGCCAGCCGGGTCGGAGGACCGCGACTGTGCCCCCTCAGCAGGCCCCCTTTCCGGGGGCGCCCACCGGGACCGGCGGGATGGGGTCGATTGCTCCCTGGCCTGAGGCTGGGCAGCCTAAGACCGGCCCTGCAGAGGCTGCAGCCCCCGGCCCACAATTAGCGGCCACCGGCCCGGGCCTGGCGCATAACCAGGCTGGACCTTCGGGCCTTGGCATGCAGCTTTCAGTGGTGGGCTTTAACCAAGGGGGTTGGCTGGGTTCCCTTCCCTGGCAGGGCATGCCCCCGGCCCCTCTGGGGCCGGTGTTTGGGGCATGGCCGTATTCGGGCCCCAGGGTCCAGAGACCTGGCCCGGCACCAGCGACCGGTGGGCCGGCCGGCCCTTTGGCCCCCATTAGCGTTGGGGGCTATGTAAACGTAGATGCCCTACTGGCCCACGTAGCGGCCCTAGAGGCATCTTTAGGGATAGTTAATCCATCCGGGGCACCTTTTGGTTTACAGGTCAACTCAGCGTCTGCCGGTCCTCGGCAGGTGGCCGAACGGGTTGAGCTGCCTGAGGCAAGTAGGTCGGCACCAGCCGCGGCCTCGCAGCTCCCCACGCAGCAGATGCCGCCAGCAGGTAGTGGTCAGACCCCATCTACGAGCTCAGTTGCGGTCGCGAGCTCCGACGCCCGCAGTGGGCCGGAACCCCCGGTGGGGGCAGCCCATGGGGGTGCAAGTTGTGAGTATATGGTCCAAGCTAGTGCACCCACACCACAGCCCACAACGGGGGGAGGTTTACAGTGGCCGTGGCCTCGCCTGGCTGGGGCGGCGGGTCAGCCGCCGCCGGCCCATCCGGGAACGGCTCCGGCACTACAAGGGGCGGGGCACCCTATCCTGCAGGGAACTTACTGGGGGTGGCGGGGCTGGTCCAGGCTCCTTTCATGGTGCCCAGCACTGTCAATGTGCCGGTGTCGGCCTTGCCGACAGCAGGTTATTCGTTACCCCTCGGGGATCACCTGGCCCAGGCCACCAAGGAAAAGATCTGGCGGGGGGAGTATGTGGACATTTTCTCCCTCTTGAATAGAGAACCCACCAAAGAGGAGAGGGATGGGGCAGGACGAGAAGGACAAGGAGCAGTCTTGTCAACGTAAGCCGTCACGCACGTGGGCCAACTGGTTACCTGCGTACCTTATATACATGGCGGTGTACATCAGGGCCCGGCCTGACCTGGCAATTCCGATGGTCCAGTATTTGGACAACATATACCGGGCGACGCCATGACTGGCTTGGCCAGGCCCCACCACAGGGTCCGACTGAACAAGGGCATGAGGGCTGATATGCTCATCTGGCTCCAGTTCCTGAGGGAATTCAACGGGGTGTCATTTTGGAGGTCTGACCTTTTGGTTTCCCCTCGTTTTCAGGTTCAGTCGGATGCATCAGGGTCCCTGGGTTATGGGATTTACTTCGAAGGGAAGTGGGCCTACGGCAGATGGCCGCCAGCCTGGTGGGGCACGGATCGTTTGCGCGATCTCACGTACCTGGAATTTTTTCCCCATTCTGGGAGCTTTGATGCTATGGGGCGAGGAGTGGGCCAATTCAGTCGTCCATTTCTGGTGTGACAATGCGGCAGTTGTCCACATTGTCAACTCACAGACGTCAAAATCTCCCAGGGTTATGGAACTGGTTCGCCAGTTTGTGTTGCGCAGCCTACGCCTCAATGTGCTTTTTAGGGCCAGACATGTTCCAGGTATTAATAATGATATTGCTGACGCTTTGTCCCGCCTGCAGATCCCCCGGTTCCGTGCCTTGGCCCCGGACGCAGAGGAATTTCCCTCGCCGCTCCCGGACGAGATATGGACGCTTGGCAAGGAGAGGTGAACCGGGCGATCGGCATGTCGCTCGCCCCCCGCACGCGTAAGGCGTATAACCATGCATTCAGTTTATTCAGGGCCTTTTGTGCCCAATCACGGCTGCCTGAAAGTTGGCCCATCCCAGTGGCTCACGTCCTCCAATTTATGGTTTACTTACATGCCCAGGGCTTAGCCCCCCGCACCATAGCATCCAGGCGGTCAGCGCTGGCATTCATGGCCAAGGTGGGTGGTTTTGCTGACAGCACAAATGATTTTCGCATAAGAATGTTTTGGAAGGGTGGGTGCGGGAACGTGGGCGCAGCCCGGACGACCGCCACCCGATTTCTCCAGGGGTACTTACCCACCTTGCACGGGGTTGGCATGACCTGTGTTTCGACAGGTATGAGGCAACCCTGTTTCACGCGGCTACTACGGTGGCCTTTTTTGGAGCGCTCCGCATCAGTGAGCTGGTGCTACTGTCTAAGGCGGATGCGAGTCGTAGGGCACTGGAACTCGAAGATGTCTATGTCTCCAATGATTGGGCTCAGCTGAGGATACGCTCCTCTAAGGTTGATCAGCACGGTGTAGGCAGTGGTGTAAGACTGCTACGATGTTCCATGGCAGACATCTGTCCGGTTGGTGCCCTACAGGAGTTCCTTGCACTACGTGGTATGCACCCTGGCCCATTTTTCTGTCACCAAGATGGGTCTCCCCTTACTAAATTTCAATTTTGGAAGGTGACCGGTAAGGCACTAGCCAGTGTTGGCCTCCCTGTGGCTCGTTACGGCACCCATTCATTTAGGATAGGGGCGGCTTCCACCGCAGCGGTGTTTGGGTACTCTGGGGCGGAAATACGCAACATGGGAAGGTGGGGATCACGATGTTTTCAGTTGTATGTTCGCCCTCTTCAACAGTGAGTACCAGTTAAGTCACTACCCTGTTTCCTTTTTTCCTTGACAGACCCTGGGTGTCGTCTTACACCGGTGACAGTATGGCTGGTGGGCCACAGCTATGTGCACAGGGCAGCGCAGTTTGCTGCGGTGACAGAGTGGGGACCCCGACTGGGACTGGGTGCATCCGCAAGTCTCAGGTGGTACGGTAAGCGCGGAATGTTATGGCGGGAACTGTTGCCATTCCTTTTCTCCATCAGGGATGCTGACCCGCCTGATGTCCTGATTATACACCTTGGGGGTAATGATTTGGGACAGGTCACGGGCCTATCGCTGAAGCATGCGATTTGCGGTGACCTGGCCTACTTGCATTATGTGTGGCCTGCCACAACCCTACTTTGGTCGGACATGATACCGCGGCACGCTTACAGGGGAGGGTTTAACCTCCAGGCCCTTGATCAGGCTCAGCGCTCGGTGAACAGGGCTATTGCCCGGTTCTTTCTGGACAAGGGTTGGGGGTGCGTCATACGACACCCCACCATCAGTCTCCAAAATTATGAGCTTTACACAGGGGATGGGGTCCATCTGTCGCCGGGAGGTATGGACCTCTTGTTGGGAGATTGGCGAGCAGGCCTGTTGACCGAGCTGACGGTCTGGGGGGGGGGCGGTGAGCCTTTGTTGAAGCCTCCCCGTGTGGCGGGTAGCACTGGTAAGGTAAACATTTATGACCCACAGGTATCCGGCAGGTTCGCAATTGACTGAACAACACTAGACAGGCACAAGTTGGTTAACGTTGTCCGGTCAACAATGAACCAGGCAATGGGGTGATGGCACGAGCTAGGCAGCATGCATCACCCCGTTATTTTACGGATATGCGTCAGAGGGTGGGGTCAGTAGTTAGATTATTGACTACGGTCAACAATTTGTTTGTTGTCAACAAACAAATTGATACAAATCGATATTGTAACCAATTGCCATTGGCAATTTTGGGTGGAACCTTACCAGTGTTACTTCGGCCTGCTTGCCTTAAGAATTATAATTGGTTGAATACCAATAGAAATTTATAATTCAGACTAGGGCATGAATCAATAAATGTGGCCCAATGCCGTTATCCACTTTTACCAGTGTCTGAGTCCTTTATTGGGGGGTGCGCCTGCAATGCAAGCGTGGCGCCAAAATGGCCACCGCGCTCTTTGCGGGGGCCCCCCCACTGGACTTGGACATCCGGGTAGTTAGGGGGCGTGGCCAGCACCCTTTAAAAGGGGTGGCCACGAGGCAGCCGCGCTGCCATTTTGCGAAGCGATGGAGAGGAGAAGTTTTTCCCCTCCACCCCCTCCCTAGTTAACAGTGTGATATTTTGGTCGCTTCGGGGCCGGGTGGGAATTTTTGGCTGGGACTTACAATTGGCCTTCGGGTCCTGGCTTTTTTGCCCATCCCACACTGTTGCTATGGTTTGACATAGGGGTTTCTTGCTACTGCTGTTGACTTTGGTCACATGGGCGGGTAGCACTGGTAAGGTAAACATTTATGACCCACAGGTATCCGGCAGGTTCGCAATTGACTGGACAACACTAGACAGGCACAATTTGGTTAACGTTGTCCAGTCAACGATGAACCAGGCAATGGGGTGATGGCACGAGCTAGGCAGCATGCATCACCCCGTTATTTTACGGATACGCGTCAGAGGGTGGGGTCAGTAGTTAGATTATTGACTACGGTCAACAATTTGTTTGTTGTCAATTTTGGGTGGAACCTTACCAGTGTTACTTCGGCCTGCTTGCCTTAAGAATTATAATTGGTTGAATACCAATAGAAATTTATAATTCGGACTAGGGCATGAATCAATAAATGTGGCCCAATGCCATTATCCACTTTTACCAGTGTCTGAGTCCTTTATTGGGGGGTGCGCCTGCAAAGAGTACCGTTCTCACATGTGACATTTGCCCATGGGAATCCATTTCCACAAAGACTTGAAACTTACCCATGCAGACAAAACAAGTACTGCTATCCTATTCTGATCAGTTCAAACACAAAAGCTACAGAAATATGTTGAGAAAAATGAAGGTTTTAGAGATATATTCTGTACAATGTTTTGACCAGTGAGAATGCACCTAATTGAGTCTTACAAAAGCCCAGTGTAGTGTAGTTGGTTCACGTAGTTTAGCGCTGCAGAGGATCCATGTTCAAAGCTGCATCTAGCCAAATAACTCCTGGGGTGATTTTGAGTACTGTACCATATTTGTCGGAATATAAGAAACACTGGCGTATAAGCCGCACCCCATTATTACCAAAATAGTCCACTTTAGGCCACCATATACAGTACAAGACACACTTCTTGGAACTACTCTGTCAAGATATAATAAAAAATGATAAATGATAAATGAATGAATAAGTAAACAAATCCATAGTTAGGATGTCTTGTGCATTTGGTCTTAATTTGAGTTACAAGCAGCTATAGCAAAGAAGAACAAGACTGTAATATGAAAGTTAACATTTTTCTTTCTGTAAACATTTTAACAAATTAAATTAAATTAAATTAAATTAAATTCTCTCCAAGGTTGGATTCAAACATTACAGTTTTAACAGAACGTCTTCTCATGAGTATCTGAAAACTATGAAACTAACACAAAATTAATACACTCCAGGCAATATTATTCATTAAGGCTAAAACTTTACACTAATGTTGAAGATTACTGTCTTTGTCAAAACTTCTGATAGGAATATGGTGAGTCATATCATACTTGTACAGGGTAAATGCCCTGAGTTGGATGAGGATAACAATGGAGAATTCCGCAGTGGCTCCCCCATGTTCATCTATGCTGCCATTTTATTTTTTTAAAATATATTTTCCTACCTATGTAGTGATTTTCTAGATAAATGAGATACATTGGTGGTTTTTATATATATATAAACTGGGATTGTCCTGGATTCAAGGTCAGAAAAATTGTCATGGCCAGTTCAATAAAAAATCATGTTAAAAGTCCCGGATTTTTAAAACTTACTGATTATGTATTATAACACACCATTAAAATAAATTCAAACTCTCACGATCAAATGAGCGATTTCCTGCCACATTGGAGTTGGAGTATACCTGGAGACAAATCTTAACGTCCTCGCCTCACACCACTGCCCAATAAGTGTGACCAGTGTGTTTCCTGGAACTGAAGACGTTAAGAGTTGACGGTGATGCAACTTGTCAGAAGTACAACAGATCATCTTACAGTAGGAATTATCTGTTGTAAATAAATTCATTTATGCATTGATATATTTAATATGAAAGTGTTTTATAGCTGTCATTATATTATGTTTGTTTTAAAAAAGGCTATTTTGTGGATTACCTACCAATTTTTGTCGAGTATACTTCTGTCCTGGTTTTGTGGGAGAGAATTATGGCAACTCTATCCTGGCAGTGATAAAATAATAGCTTATTGCCACTAGGAAAGCTATTTCTGCACTGATTTGTGTGCAGGAGTTCCTTAAAGGAAAGCAAGGGAGTGGTGAATGAGTGCATAAGTGACAACACATTACAGTCAATGTAATGCTGCAGTAAACAGTCAGGGTCAACTAGGAGAATAATGTGAAAAAATTGAAAGCTCATTAATAGAAGAGATGGGTCATGTAATCCTGCTCCCGTAGGAAGTCTGAAGGTCAGCATGAGGTAAATGTTGTGGAAAGCAAACCCCATCTTAAAACTCAGTTTGTATCTTTCAATTTAAGTCTGGTACAGTTGTTTGTATGAACTATTTTGCCCTGGTGTACATAAGTCTCATTTGAAATGAAATCCAGGTTTTATAAGAGGAACTGTGTGTTTTATTTTGAAGACTTTTATGTTCACGATGTTCTTCCTCTTTTTCTCCTCTGGTTGCATCAATTACATTTTGGCATTTCCTTTGAAAACAACACATTTAAAGAAGAGGAATGACTTACTAGAGGAATACAAATTTCTTAAAGACAAGTATTTTGTTTTATACTGATATTATTTCACCAGAACCATTTGCCTCATTCTTCTTTGCTTTTACACTTCTTGGCCTCAATTTTACATAGTGCTGTCAAATCTGTCAGTTTGCAGTGATCTATGCAATTTAGCTAAGGGTCATCCATGTTACAATTATGTTGGAAGCAGCATCAGAAAATCGTCAACAAAAATCACTCTGTGTAACTAGGGATATAAGTCTTTCCTGGTCTCTTACTCATGAATGAGGAAGAGGAGGACAAGCAAGAGGCAGCTAGAATGCATACACAAAAAAAACCCAAAATTTAAGAGAAGCATATTGTGTGTTTGTTGCAAGTGTAAATGAGAGACTATTAACATGCGCTTTTAACTATAAGTAGCTTCAGATCACCTGCCTTGTATACAAATCCTAGCAAAAATTTGGAAGACAAATACAATCTATATGTCTGATCCTGAAGTCATGATTGGAAATAAGATTATCTCCAGGTTCAACAAGGACCTTTCACATATTCCTTTGTCATCTCTTTGGCTCAGATGATACAAGCAATTTCTGATACCAACCCTAACTGAAAAAAGCATGGCAAAGATACTTGCAGAATTCTGCATAGTAGAAACAAAAAGGGCCAAACGGTGCAACTAGACAAAGAAGAAAATCCCGTTTGAGGCTTGAATGGTGAAGTTTCAAATGATTTATTTATTGTGCAAGTAGATTTGAAGCCCTTTTGGTATTACTTATGGCTTTTCATAGCTTCGTCAGGAATCTAAATGCATGCACAAAAACAATGTGTCACTATACAGGTAACTAGTGTATAGAAATATATACATATATACAATATATACAATAAGACCAGAGAGTTGCATACAAAATTCAAGGAAAAAATGGATGAAGATAATTACCTGCTTACAAGAAGAATAAATTTTCACTTATTAATTTATAAGAGAAGAGTTTCTTTTGCATCTTGAGCCTCAAATGTTGATTCTTTTAGTGCTCCCAGATGTCAAAGAAGCCCAAAAACTCTATCATATTTAAAGGTATAGTCATACATAGCAGCTGAATTGCATCAAGATAACACACGGTTGCCTTAAAGAAAGCAGGACAAATCTAAGTCAACGTTGAGTCCATGAGGCTGATTAGTTAAAACGATATACATAATATGCCTCCCTGTGGAGTAATTGCTGTTCAATATTTACACGTTCAAAGCGGGAAGATCTAACAGTTTCTGCAAACGTAAAGTCCTTATCACTGTGCTGTCGTTCTACAAAATGATTGAGCATTGGCGCTTGTGTGTCACCTGATCTAATTTTGGACCAATGTTCTCCTACCCTGATTTTTATTTCACAAGTGGTGCAACCCACGTAACAAAGACCGCATTAACGCATGATCATATAGATACAATTTTTGATTTTACATGTCGTCAGTTCTCTTAGTGTGACTCTAAAATTATTACCAGGTACAGTGATACCTCATACAACGTCCAAACTTGGTTCCACAAGTTTGGACTTTATACTGATTTGGACGTTGTATGAGGCATGCAAAAATCCTAGCCGCGATGCCTCATACAACATCCAAATCCTTGCCGCGATGCCTCGTACAATGTCATTTCCATAGAAATACATTGTACTGTAACAGCACAGACTTCAGGGCAAAGTCAAAGAAACAGACAGGAAACTGACAGAACTTTAAGAAATCATTGTCTAAAGGCTAAACACATTACAAAAACACATCAAACAACCCTGATTGTCCAAGAACCTGAAGAATGCTGCAAAAATCCCAGAAATGCTTCTAAAAATTCTGACAAAAAAATCCAAAAAAAACCCCCACCAAAATTGCGCTCAAAAACACTCCTAAATACTCTTCGCCTCTTGCAAAACCCACAAGAGCAATGCACACATTCGTCCTGCCTTTTATACTGCCCAGGCACAATACAACCTGGGAAAAACCCCAATGCCTCATACAAAGTCACAGCGACTTTTTATGAGGCAACTTTTTTCAAGGAATTAGGCGATGTTGTATGAATTTGATATTGTACGAAGCAGACTTTGTATGAGGTATTACTGTATCTGAATTTCCTTTGTTTCCCAAGCTAATGCACAATGTATGCAGTGGCCGCACCGAAAATGTCCTGTGGCAATCGGTGTGTGGGGAGAAGAGGAATCAATTAGGTCTGATCATGTGACAATCTGGCAAATGGAGCGCGTCGTTCTAAAACTTATGAGAGGGATGTGTCTGATTATGTGCCAGTACTTATAAATGATTGCCTTAATCTTGCTTTAAAGCAAAAAGGGTATCCTGAGCAAGTAATTCACAACTGTTATGATAGGGCTCGCAAGGTTTCTAGACAGCAACTGCTAGCTAGTAGACATAACAAAGATGAACGGAGATTAACATGCTCATTTGAGTTCTCCCCATTGGCAAACAAGATTAAGGCAATCATTTATAAATACTGGCACATAATCAGACACATCCCTGGATGTGAAATCAGCTACCTCTAGAAGCAAATCAGCATGCTCCTGAATCCCAACAGCTAGGAAACACAATCAAAAGTGTGCCAGTGCATCTAAGGTCTGCTGGGCAATTTCCCATAGACATCTAGTTGGCCACCATCTGCATGTTAGACAAGACAGACCTCAGATACAGCATGACTCTTCTATACATATTCTTTTTTTTCTGTCTCCAAGCACTTAAATTGCTAGACTATAAACAGCCCATTAGAATCAGTCAGACAGCATATTGTTCTAAGTGTTCAACATGGCCTTTTCATGATGAGTAATTTCAGTGATGGCTGTTTAAATCTCAAATGGAAGTGACATCCATGTTTATTTCCAAATGATGGTCTCATACCTTTTCTCCTGTGCTTGCCAATTAAAACCCATTATCCTTGTCTCACCTGGATCTGCCTTGTCTTGCCCTGTCTCTGGGAATTTGACAGAAGCTTTAATAGATCAGGTAAGGAAACATACATTATACACATTAACTACAATCTATTTAGGAAACAAGCTTTCATTGCTCCTGCAATGTTAAACATGTTTCTATTCATCTCTTTATTTTAGACTTACCAATACCCAAGCTGCAGTATCTGGCTTTACCGAAAGCACATAGCTGAAGATTTTAAAGAGAGGATTAATTCACCAAGGCTGGAACTAATCATCTGGGATTTAATCAGTCTTCTACATTTATTTTTGCTCTCCCCACAAGGCCCCATATATGTAATTAATTTTAAAATAATTAAGAAAAGTTCTATGAATATTAATAATGGGAAAAAACCATAATTGTTATTACACAGAATAATGTTGTGGCCTCTTCCTTTCTTTAAGAAGGAAGTGGGGAGAATGTTGAGCTAATCGAATGATCAGAGCAGCAGAATGACTATTACTGCTCTGTAATTTATTCACGCACACACGTAATTCATTTATCACAGTCTGCCATTGCTGCTGGAAGCTCTAATTCAGCTTGGCATGGCCATATTTTTTTTAAAAAAAATCAAATCATGTATGTGGGGGAACTTTTTGAAGGTTCTCTTAAGCCATTTTTACGTGGCTAAGATGCTGACTGGGAGGCAGAAGGTCAGCAGTTCGATTCCTGGTACAGCAGGACGGAATGAGCTCCCGTCTTTGTCCCAGCTGCTGCCAACTTAGCAGTTTGAAAGCAAGAAATTGCAAGTAGATAAATAGGAACCACTTTGGTGGGAAGGTAACAGCATTCCATGCACTCCGGTGTCTAGTCATGCCTACCATAGAAATGTCTGCAGAAACAGACAGTGCTGGCTCTTCTGCTTTGAAACAGAGATGAGCACTGTACCCTAGAGTCGGATACAACTGGCTTTCAAGCAAGGGAAACCTTTACCTTTACCTTTACCTTTACCTATTGGTTTGGGCTAGATCCCATATACAAATAGGACATCTCAAAGCTCTCAATGTTGTAGAAGTTGCTGCCATCCCTGAATTAGGCACAATAAACATATAATTTATTACAAAATAAAACTTCCTCAAAGTAATCAATATGTACAGTACAGTGAAGAAAAGAAAGAACCCCCGACCCCTACCCCAACACTCCTACTCTATCTAGTTTGACATAAACAGAAGTGTCATGACAAGGCGGAGGAAAGGGAATCACCACAATTCCCTTATGGGAAGAGATGGTTGAAGGGCATAAACTGTTCCACTGAATCTAAAGAAGAAATTAAAAGTCTACCTGCTGCAGTTTGGTTGCTTCTATACAGCAATGTATGGAATAAGAATGAGTGTGAGAATTATTAAAAAGTACGAGGGAAACTCAGAGTGATGCCACGAATATGGACTGGGTATCTTGGGCCACTGACTGTTTTTGCAAAGGGGGGGGGTAGTAGGAGGATCTCCTCTTGCTTTTGGAAGTGCCAGTTCTTTGCACCCAGAATTGTATCAGGCTATCCTTGTGCTCTGGCCATGAGAAGAACTCTCTGCTCCTCTGACTTTCTCCACTAGGGACATGGAGTGCACTTTCCAATAAAGGAATGGCAAAGTGACCTCGATTCTCAATGCACCTGACCTTCCTTCTCGGTAGCCGACTGAACAGTTGCCACTCTCCACCTGTAGTTCAATGACTGAGAACCAAAGTGCTGGACTTAGCCCTCCAGAACACCCCAGTGAAGGTCTTGGCACCAAAATGGGTTTGGAAAACTATACTAACAAACAAGCCAAAACAGGACAGAAAGACAAGGCTTTACAGCAGGGGTGGCCAACTTTTGAACACTGTGGGCCAGACCATGCCTCCTTGAACAGATGTGCAAGCCAGAGGCATGGTTCCTCCTCCTGCTTCTGCCACTTGGGATGGTGGCAGTGGCAGGTGCATTCACTGTGCTTTTTCACCTGTTTTTGATGCTTCCCCCACTTCCTGTGGTGGTGGGAGCAAGGGTGGTACATTTTTGCTATTTTTCAGCAGGTTTTGTGTGTGTGTGTGTGTGTGTTCGGAGCACTTCTGGCACATTTTCAGCATGTTTGGGGTGCTTCCGGCATGTTTTGCCATGTTTGAGGGGCTTCTGGTGTGTTTTCTGCACTTCTGGCAGTGGCCGGGTCCTCATCACCGGCTGGATTAATTTGTGCCATGGGCCAGATTCGGTCCCCAGGCCATATAGGTTGGGAACCCCTGCTTTACAGGGTGATGAACACACACTCAAACACACAGGACCTTCACCCACACATGGACTCAGGGATGGAAAGCAAAGCTACCAAATTACAAGCCAAATAAAAATGAGTACCCAGCATGCAGGGGGCAAAAATGCTCATTACTTTGTGAGCTGTGCAGAGAGTGTATTAAGAGCTATGGGGTGGAATAATTGCTATTGCTATGGAGCAAACCTTTAGGTTTACATGAACATCTGCCCACTTCAAAAGGTGCAAAAGAGAGGAACCTGGGACTGCCTTGTGGCTGTTTAGCCAGACTAACACATCAATCTTTCTCCTCTACTCTGTACACCTTGTTTTGCCTGCCCTGCAAGGTACAATCCTTGCAAGAAGCTCCTTATCATTTGGTCAGACAACCATACTGAACCATTCAGCAATCCAAGCTGAAAAGCCAATCCCTTCCAACTCTATGTTGTTCCCAGGGGACAGTTACACCCCTCATCCCATCCAATTGTGGGCTCCCAAAAACATTACTACCACACTGTGGGTGTGGTATGGTAGACATGGCCAGGCGGAAAGTCCTGTGTTGCACCCAAATTAAGACTAATTTATTTCAAAACTTGGATGGGCAGGGACAGACAAAATTTCTGCTACTCGTTCTGGTGAACTGGTGCAAACCTGCTGATGCCCACCACTGATCCCATCTCCTGATATTATCCCAGCACCAATGGGAAATTGGGATGCAGGGTCATGGGGCTTGAAGGCCCCTTCAATATATATTTCAATGCTTTCAGGACAAGTTCTGCACCTCTCAGTCTGGTCTACCTCACTAAATTCTTGTCAGCACATAATGAGGAAGATGCAGACTCTGTACATCCTCTCAATTTCATTTGACACAAAAGTGACAAATAAACAACATTTTATATCTGCAAAGATTATTAGAAGGGGAGGAATCTGTATTTTTCAAAGGAAATCGAGATAGGTTCTCCAAAATGGCCTCTCTTTTGTATTTCCAAAGGTGCATGTTCCTTTGCAGCCATCATTTCTTCAGTCTGTTTTTGCTCCTGCCACACTGTTTTAATTTGAAAACGATTTCTTCTTCACCACATGGTCCCAGTCAATCTGGGATGATATAATAAATAGGATGATGACACAGGTGAGACATTGACAGCCAGACCTAACTGATGCCATTAGCAAGGGCAAATTGTGCAAATCATTTTTTCTCACTCTGAAGAAAAGGAAATTTATTAATGCTACAGAAGGAAACTAGGTTATTGTGCCTTGCTTTGCTGCACTATAGTACAATTATAGTGTGGTAGAACCAAGTAAGGAGCCAACTGCCTTCCACATTTTTTCAGCCTTCTTTTTGCTAAAAGCTGAACATTCAAAATGTTTTTCACCTCCATCTTTGGCCTTGTACTATCAGCCATCTTCAAAGATGGCTTCTCAGATCTTACTAAGGTCATATGTCACTTTTTTAGCTCCCGAATCATTGTGACAAAGTATCTGTGGAAACTGCCTATCCAAGCAATTATCTATGCATCAATCCATCATCTATTGAATTAATTTGGAATGCAGAATTCTCTTGGTGGAGTTCTACATTTGTGCATGTATTCTCCTCTTAAAAGCAACCCTCCATGCTTTTGTTACCCACTGATATTAAACATTACACTGCATCACAAAAAAAATTTATTGTCTGCTACTTGGCCTAATCCATGTGTCCTACACTAAATCACGGACGCTGAATCCAAATCTGAAGTCTGATTTTGCCTAGGACATCAGGATCTTAAATTAGCAAATCTCACCAGCTTGGGTAGGTTTTTGCGTTGATCACGCTGGGCATATTTGCCACAAATATAGCAAAAATTGTCCAGTTTATTAACACATCTGTGTCTACTCATCTTTAGCTCAAAACAGATTCACACTGACCTATCTGTACTATCCAATAAGATGGTTTAGCACTAGAGACAAGCCCCTTGGTCCATCTCACCTTATACACCTATTTCGGATATCTGCTCACTGACTTGCCCAGACATGTCCATCCGCTGCTGGAACATGCATGCCACCAGGGGAAATGATTTAGCTGAGGCTGCAGCAGGCATAGTGGTAGCTGCAACTGTTATAATGTTCCCATGTAAAAATACATTACCCAATAACCAACCATTTGAACAGCTATAGCATGCCTTAAAATCTGTAAGTGATAGGCAAATTCTGAGTTCAGAATTGGAATCAGCACACTTGATATCAAGTAAATCACATGTGTTATTCCCAGTAGCAAAACGGTTGTTGTGCAGTGTTATAAAATATCTCAACATTTACACAATAAGAAACTCCAATGTTTCTTGAAGAAATGCATGCAGAACATTTAAACTATTATGTATAAGCTGATATTTCATTTTCAACAAGTCTGGGGAGAGGAGGGTGGCTTATTTCACACAATTGCATGCAATTTTTCCTCTTCCTGGCATTTCTACATATGTGCATCATTTATATGGATTTTGTGTAATTTCTCCTTTTAAAAAATAACACCTTTCATTCTCCCCTAAGCAGTTAAATGGATCTCGCCTGGTCTACATGTTAGGGGATGTAAGTCTTCACCTCACACCCTAACTGGTTGCAAGGCATATTGTGTCTGTGATGCCTTTAAGGACCCTACTTCAGGGGCACACCGGTGCTGGGACTTTTCCCTGATGTGCTCCATGGGCCAGTGTATTTAGGGCAGAGCAGGATTGCAGACTTCCAGCTACAATACTCAACTTGCTCTGCTGACAGTCTGGATGAAGATTCCTGCGTCTTCCAGAACCTGCTACGAGGACTGAATCTTTGCCCTGATCCTGATGATGGCTTTTGCCTGATATGCCATCTGTGTTTGCTGGAGAAAGAAGGACTACTTGGGGTGAGTCCCCACCAGGAGGTCAGAAGCTTTAGAACTCTTTGGCTTTGTCTGAAATTACAGCTTGCATTTACCCTGCTGGACTGGACTGCTACTGAACTGTATGGACTTGTATGTAGCACAACTGAACTGTCTCTGTGAGGTGAACTGAGCAGCCCAAGAGAATATATCTGTTTGTGTTACAGTTGTTGCACTGTATATACCTGCACCTTTTAACTTCCTGAGTAAACCTACTTTGAGTTTTCTTCTGCACCAAGATCTGTCTGCCTGTTTTTCTCACAAGGTACCACTTTGCCAGGTGCAAACCTCTTGCTGGCCACTGCATACAACTCTGCTAAATGTTTACATCAACACTTCAATTCCATTGATTCCAGTTATTCCCATGGAGAACCTATTATCAACTTTAATTTCAGGAACCACTAGGTGCCAATAAAGCCTAGAAATACACATAAGTAATTTTTGAAACTTCCACCCAGTTTTCTCTGTTTTCTGTGTAATCTTATGCTAACAAAATACATATGTAAACCTGGCTTGCTCAGAGCATTTTTCCTCCAGAAGTCATGACAAAACACTTTAATGTATGTCTGTATTCATCACTTTCCTGCCCCCAAGGTCTCTCAAAGCCAGGAATGATAAAATAAATTAAAACAAGCTTTGCATACAAATTCGTAAAATAGGACATAAGGCTGTCTATAATAGGGACAATATCCAGAAGTTAATGGACTACAGCCTTCCCTTTCTGACACACATCCCAGTCTCACAAAATGGCAGATTTCATAACTGAAAATGCCTCATATGCTACCTAGTGGCCATACTTTTTAAACCCTTCGAATTTGGAAACAGATAGGAGCCCTCACCCCTTGATCCCATAGAGTTACAGTGGTACATCACTTGAAGAGCATAATGCGTTCCACACGATTGCTCTTTAAGGGAGTTTTCTCTTTAAGCGAAACACCATTGTAAGTGACCAATTGTGACTTCTGGTGGGTAGACTGTGAACCACGATTTAGTTGTTAAGTAAGTTTTTTGTTGGTTTTGGTTGGCAAGCAAGACGACCATTCAGAGAAAATTTGACTCTTTAAGTGAGTTAGTCTCTAAGCGAGGCACTCTTGATAGATAGATAGATAGATAGATAGATAGATAGATAGATAGATAGATAGATAGATAGATAGATAGATAGATAGATAGATAGATCTTTATTGTCAATGTCCTGCACAGAACAACGAGATTGGGGAAGAAAACACTTATCAACCCAACAAAACCTAAACAAAATACAACTATACAAAATTATCAACATACTCCCACCCCACATATACACATTTAACTCCTAGAAAGCTCTAAAAACTGTAAAACTCTAAAAACTATATAAACTATATACAGAAGCTCCCTCATAGACTGCATTGCACTGCATTCAAAGCCAGAACCGCTTTTGGGTAGAAACTATTTCTCAAGCGGCTGGTCCTGGTCTTTATGACCCTATACCTTCTTCTAGAAGGCAGAAGCTGAAAGAGATCATTTCCAGGGTGTGTACTATCTTGCCCAATCTTTACAGCTTTCTTATAACACCTGGTGGCATAGATTTGATCTAGAGTGGGAAGAGTATTCCTGATTATCCCCTCCGCAGTCTTTACAACCCTGGACAACATTGCTCTTTCCCTAGCTGTACAACTCCCAAACCATACACACAGAGCATAGGTTAACACACTCTTTATGGTACAGTGGTAGAATGCCAACAGCAGGTCCTTTGAAAGATTGTTCTTCCTGAGGATTCTCAAGAAGTATAACCTCTGCTGTGCTCTCTTCATCAGATCTTTGGTGTTTGCTCCCCATGTTAGATCATCCCTCAGCTCCATTCCCAGAAATCGAAACACCAAGACCTGTTCCACACAATTCCCTTCAATAATAAGTGGCTGGATGTTCAATTTGCATTTTCTAAAGTCCACAATGATATCTTTTGTCTTTTTTACATTGAGGAATAAATTGTTTTCCCTACACCACTCTGTCAGCATCTCAACCTCCTTCCTTTAAGCCGACTCCCCCTCCCCAGCAGTAATCAGACCAACCACCATTGTGTCATCTGCAAACTTGATGATCTTATTGCTGGGGTAACTGGGAACACAATCATATGTGTAATGCAAGCGCGGCGCCAAAATGGCAGCCGCGCCCTTTGCGGCCCCCCCCCACAGGACAGAGAATCCGGGTAGTTAGGGGCGTGGCCAGCTCCCTTATAAAAGGGGTGGCCACGAGGCAGCAGAGCTGCCATTTTACCTCAGCGACGGAGCGGAGAAGTCTTTTCCCCTGTGTCTCCGTCGCTCTTGAGCCTACCGGGAAGCCTTTTGAGTAGCGATTCTGCCTTGCTGGCTTCCCTTTGCTTCGGTGGAGATGCCTTCGAAGAAGAAGGCAGCTTCGAGTGCAGCTCGCGCGGTTAGGAGGCGCAACCCAGGTCGGAGGACCGCGGTGCCGCCTCCTCAGCAGCCGCCTTTGCCCGCCCCTGCCGGGGCCGGCGGAATGGGGTCTATTGCCCCTTGGCCCGGAGTGGGCGACCAGAGTACGGGCGCGGAAGGGGTTCCGGCCCACGGCCCGCGAGCGGTGGACGCCGCTCCTCCACCTGCCCACCCTGTTGGGCCTACTCCTCTTGGGTCGCAGCCTCTCCCGGGGCCCTCTAGCCTCGGGGGGTGGTGCGGCCCCCTGCCTTGGCAGGTTTGTCCACCGACCCTGCCGGGCTTCGGTGCTGGCCAATGGCCATATTCGGGTCCTGGGGTACAGGGACCTGTACCCACGCCTGGACCGGGCGGGCCAGCCGGCCCTTGGCCCCAGGTCAACGTGGAAGTCAGGCGGGGCCCCCCCCTTTGGGGTTCCTTTTGAGGCGCTGTCGGCAGGAGGACAACAGCCGACAGGGAGGGTTGAGCTGCTGCAGGCGCGTGGCACGGTTTCGGCCACTGCCTCGCAGCTCCCCAGCCAGCAGCCAGGTGCAGGTCCCCCGATGATGAGCTCTACGTCGGTCGTGAGCTCCGACACCCCCAGTGGGCCGGAACCCCCGGTGGGGGCGGCCCGCGGGGGTGCAGCATGTGAGTATACGGTGTAAGCGAGTACATCCACACACATTCCCAATATGGGGGGGGGGGCTTTCCAATGGCCTTGGCCTTGCGCGGGTGGTGTGGCGGTGCACCCGCTGACGCCTCCCCGGCGATGACAGCTAACACCCAGGGCCCCGTGGTGGGGGGTGTTCCCTACCCTTAGGGGAATGTTTTGGGTGGTCAGGTTGGTCCAAGCCCCTATTCCTTACCGATGAGTGACCACTTGGCACAGGCCGCCAGAGAGTAAATTTGGCGGGGGGAGTACGTGGATATCTTTTCACTCCTAAACAGTGTGCCCACCAAGGAGAGGGGGAGGGGCAGAATGAGAAGGATAGTGGCAGGCACGTTGTCGCAAGCCACCAAGTATGTGGGCCAAATGGTTGCCGGCCTGCATCATATGCATGGCGGTGTACCTTAGGGCCCGGCCGGATCTGGCAATTCCGATGGTCCAGTATTTGGACAACGCCTACCGGGCGATGGTTTACTTTCCGGGCCCAGCGTGGTTGGCTTGTGACGAGGAATGCCGTAGGCGGATTTCACCGCGCCCCGAGATTAGGCGAGATGAGCCAGGCCAGATGCTGCGGCTTTTGTACGTTACGCCCACGCGCCCTGCACCCGGGGAGATATACCATTGTGGGCATGCGGTTCGGCGGTCGGCCCCAGCACAGGTCACCTGCCAGGGGGCGGGGCGGGGGCGTTCCTGCTCGCCTGCTGTGCTGGATTTTCTTGTCAAATGGCTCCTCTAATGGGAAGACTTGCAAATACAGACAGGAGTGTCCCACCTGTGTTGGCCCCCATGCGGCCTCTGCCTGTCCCAGGCCTAGAAGGATGCGGGGCAGAGGGTGGGGCAGACAGGGGGCTGGCAAGACTGACGCAGATGGATCTAGTTCACCGAAGGGCTCATTTCCCATTTAAGGTGGACATGTTGGAGCGTTGGCTCACACGGTACCTGAAGGGAGAGGATGCAGGTTGCCTCCTTCAAGTTTCTAGGCAGGGGTTCCGGATCCCTTTCATGGGTAATAGGTTCCTTCAGGATGCCCCCAACCTTTTATCCCTTAAGGGGAGGGAGGAGGTGGCTGCTGCCAGCTTTGACATAGGGTCCATGCGGGCAGGGTCGTTGGCCCTGTCCCTGCACCCCCGTCCCGGGGAGCATATTATTTCAATGATGCCATGCCTTTTGGCTATTCCATTGGGGCTCGGTATTCGAGCGTTTCACCACTTTCCTAGATTGCGCTTTTGTCCGCAGGTCAGGGTCTCGGTCTCTAGCCCATTCCCTGGATGGTTTTATTCGGGGCTGAACGGGGCTGGGACACGTACACACGTATCCTCAACACATTTCAGACGCTAATGGAGGAACTGGTGTCCCTTTAGCGCCCGAAAAGACCGAGGGCCCATCTCCACAGCTAGTATTCCTGGGGTGGAGAGTAACACGGTAGCGCAGGATTCTAGGTTGCAGCGGGATAAGGTGTCAAGGCTAGTGGCCCTTGTCTCGGTCTTGCTGGCCGAGCGCATGGCATCACTGCGGGAACTGCAGGTGCTACATGGTCACCCCAGTTTCGCTGGCAGGGTCGTCGCACCAGGCCGGGCATTTGCTTGGCGCTCGTGCGACGCCATGACAGGCTTATCCAGGCCCCACCATAGGGTGAGACTGACCCAGGGTATTAAGGCAGATATGCTTATCTGGCTCCAGTTCATGAGGGAGTTCAATGGGGTGTCATTTTGGAGGTTTGACCTTCCGGCTTCCCCTCGTTTCCAGATACAGTTCGATGCCTCGGGATCCCTGGGTTATGGGATGTACTTCAATGGGAAGTGGGCCTATGGTGGGTGGCCACCAGCCTGGGCAGGCACGGGTCGCCTGCGTGATCTCACATATCTGGAATTTTTCCCTATCCTGGGTGCTTTGATGCTATGGGGCGAGGAGTGGGCCAACTCGGTTGGGCATTTCTGGTGTGACAATGCGGCTGTTGTCCACATTGTCAATGCATAGACTTCCAAATCGCCCAGGGTTATGGACCTAGTGCGCCAGTTTGGGTTGCGCAGCCTGCGCCTCAACGTTCTTTTCAGGGCCAGGCATGTCCCAGGGGTTAATAATGATATTGCTGCTGCTTTGTCCCGCCTGCAGATCTCCCGGTTCCGTGCCTCGGCCCCCGGATGCGGAGGAATTTCCCTTGCCACTCCCGGACGAGAGATGGAACGTTGGCAAGGAGAGGTGAACCGGGCGATTGGCCTGTCACTAGCGCCATGCATGAGTAAGGCGTACCACCACGCATTTAGTTCCTTCAGAGTATTATGTACCTGATTCTGACTGCCAGGAACCTGGCCGATCCCAGTAGCCCATGTTCTGCGGTTCATGGTTTACCTGTATGCCCAGGGCCTTGCACCACGCACCATAGCATCTCAGCTGTCGGGTTGGCTTTTATGGCCAAAGTGGGAGGTCGTGTGGACAGCACCAATGACTTCCGGGTGAGACATGTTTGGGAGGGGTGGGTGCGCGTGCGCGGGCGTTTCCCGGGCGACCGCCACCCCATTTACCCAGGGGTTTTTTACCCAGTTGGCCCGGGGCTGGCCTGGCCTCTGTTTTGATAGATGAGGCAGCCCACTTCATGCGGCTACAACGGTGGCCTTTTTTGGAGCCCTCCGCATCGGCGAGCTTGAGATGCTGAGTAAGGCGGATGCAAGATTTTCTCAGGGTTTTTTACCCAATTGGCCCGGGGCTGGCCTGGCCTCAGTTTTGATAAATGAGGCAGCCCACTTCATGCGGCTACAACGGTGGCCTTTTTGGAGCCCTCCGCATTGGCGAGCTTGAGATGCTGAGTAAGGCGGATGCAAGATTTTCCCAGGGTTTTTACCCAATTGGCCCGGGGCTGGCCTGGCCTCTGTTTTAGAAATGAGGCAGCCCACTTCATGCGGCTACAACGGTGGCCTTTTTTGGAGCGCTCCGCACCGGCGAGCTTGAGATGCTGTATAAGGCGGATGCAAGTTGTAGGGCACTGGAACTCGAGGATGTCTATGTTGCCAAAGACTGGGCCCTGTTGAGGATATGCTCCTCTACGACAGATCAGCATGGCGTAGGCAGTGGTGTAAGACTGCTACGGTGTTCTTTGGCAGACATCTGTCCGGTTGGTGCCCTACAGGAGTTCCTGGCACTGCGTGGCATGCACCACGGCCCGTTTTTCTGTCACCAAGATGGGTCTCCCCTTACTAAATTTCAGTTTTGGAAGGTGACAGGCAGAGCCCTCACCAGGGTGGGCCTACCAGGTGCCCGTTATGGCACACATTTATTCCGTACTGGTGCAGCCTCTACAGCAGCTGCTTTTGGGTACTCTGGGGCTGACATACGCAGCATGGGGAGGTGGGGCTCGCAATGTTTTCAGTTTTATGTGCGCCCACTTCCGCCATGAGTACCAATCCAGTCACCTTACCATCTTTTTCTCAATTTTTCTCAATTTTCTTACAGACCCTGGGTGTCGTATTACACCGGTGACAGTATGGCTGGTGGGCCACAGCTATGTGCACAGGGCAGCGCGTTACGCTGCGGCGACAGAGTGGGGACCCCGACTGGGACTGGGTGAACACTCCAGTCTCACATGGCATGGTAAGCCTGGGATGTTATGGCGGGAGCTGCGGCCTTTCCTTTTTTCTGGCCTGAGTGCTGACCCGCCTGACATTCTCATCATCCACCTTGGGGGCAATGATTTGTGCCAGGTCACCGGCTTATCGCTCAAGCATGCGATTTGCGAGGACCTCGCCTACTTGCATTATGTCTGGCCTGTCACAACCCTAGTTTGGTCGGACATTATCCCGCGCCTTTCTTATAGAGGGGGCGTTCACCTCCTGGCCCTTGACCGCGCTAGGCGCACGGTCAACAGGGCGGTGGCGCGGTTTCTTGCCGACAGGGCTTGGGGACGGGTCAGTCATCACCCCGCTATTAGCCTACAAAATTATGACTTGTACGCAGGGGATGGGGTCCATCTGTCGCGAGGAGGTATGGACCTCCTGTTAGGTGATTGGCGAGCAGGCCTGTTGACCGAGCTGACGGTCTGGGTGGGGGCGTCAGGTCTTCTTTGAAGCCCCTCCGTGTGGCGGGTAGCACTGGTAAGGTAAACAGTATGACCCACAAGTATCCGGCAGGTTCGCAATTGACTGGACAACACTAGACAGGAATAAATTAGTTAAACGTTGTCCGGTCAACGACGAACCAGGCGATGGGGTGATGACGATTGCTAACCAGCATGCATCACCCCTGTGATTTCACGGATACGCGTCAGAGGGTGGGGTCATGAGTTAGTTATTGACTACGGTCAACAATTTGTTTGTTGCCAACAAACAAATTGATACAAATTGATACATTGTAACCAATTGCCGTTGGCAATTTTGGGGTGGTACCTTACCAGTGTTACTTCGGCCTGCTTGCCTTAGGAATTATGATTGGTCGTTTTACCAATACAAATTTATAATTCGGACTAGGGCATTGAATCAATAAATGTGGCCCTATGCTGTTATCCACTTTCAATGTTGTCTGTGTCCGTTATTGGGGGGGTGCGCCTGCAATGCAAGCGCGGCGCCAAAATGGCAGCCGCGCCCTTTGCGGGCCCCCCCCCACAGGACAGAGAATCCGGGTAGTTAGGGGCGTGGCCAGCTCCCTTATAAAAGGGGTGGCCACGAGGCAGCAGAGCTGCCATTTTACCTCAGCGACGGAGCGGAGAAGTCTTTTCCCCTCCACCCCCTCCCTAGTTAACAGTGTGATATTTTGGTCGCTTCGGGGCCGGGTGGGAATTTTTGGCTGGGACCCATATTGGCTTCCGGGTCCTGGCTTTTTTGCCCATCCCACACTGTTGCTATGGTTTGATATAGGGGTCTTTCTGTGTTCCTAATGTTGACTTTGGTCACATTGGCGGGTAGCACTGGTAAGGTAAACAGTATGACCCACAAGTATCCGGCAGGTTCGCAATTGACTGGACAACACTAGACAGGAATAAATTAGTTAAACGTTGTCCGGTCAACGACGAACCAGGCGATGGGGTGATGACGATTGCTAACCAGCATGCATCACCCCTGTGATTTCACGGATACGCGTCAGAGGGTGGGGTCATGAGTTAGTTATTGACTACGGTCAACAATTTGTTTGTTGTCAACAAACAAATTGATACAAATTGATACATTGTAACCAATTGCCGTTGGCAATTTTGGGGTGGTACCTTACCAGTGTTACTTCGGCCTGCTTGCCTTAGGAATTATGATTGGTCGTTTTACCAATACAAATTTATAATTCGGACTAGGGCATTGAATCAATAAATGTGGCCCTATGCTGTTATCCACTTTCAATGTTGTCTGTGTCCGTTATTGGGGGGGTGCGCCTGCAAAGTGTGTACAGAAGCGGGCTCAGCACACACCCCTGTGGTGTCCCCGTGCTTATACTGAGATCCGCAGAGATGTGAGAGCTCATCCTGACCCATTGGGAACGACCTGATAGAAAATCTAGTATCCAACTGCATAAGCATGGCAGAAGCCTCAGATCTAATAATTTGGGCACCAGTCTATGTGGAAGAATAGTATTAAATGCAGAACTAAAATCTACAAATAACAGTCTCACATAATTCCCTTGTTTCTCCAAATGGGTCAGAACAGCATGTAGGGTCGTAGCCACAGCATCCTCCGTGGATCTCTTTCTCTTATATGCAAATTGACAAGGGTCAAGTCCAACTGGTAAACAAGCCATAATACGGTCCTGCACCAACTTTTCAAAGCATTTCATTATGACGGGTGTAAGTGCCACAGGGCGGAAGTCATTCAGATTATCTATGTTAGGTCTTTTTAGGCAGAGGTATAATAGTAGAGTATTTCAGACAAGGTGGGACAGTGGCTTGGACCAAAGATTGATTAAAAATCTTCATAAAGGTTTCTGCCAGCTGTTCTGAGCAGTCTCTCAGTGCCCTACCAGCCACTCCATCAGGACCCATAGTCTTCCTTGCGTTTATCCCTTTTAATATTCACCTCACTTCTCCCTCTTCCACCCTGGCAACATTCGCTATGGGGAATAATGATGATGACTTTGGCAACACTGCTGGATCCACTGCTGGTGTCACCTCAAATCGGGCGAAGAAGGTATGCGAGGTTTTACTGTACTTCCAATTTTCTTGGGGGGAGGGTTGTTTATTAGATGAGACTCAAAGGACTACATGAGACTGCATTTTTAAGGTACAGAAAGTATAAATACCTTCAAGTCTTTGAAGGACTGCCAGGCTTACATTGAAGCAAATTTGTTCTCTGCAACTTTCCAAAGACTAAACCTGGTTATAAAAGACTGTAGTGAAGGAAATGTTGGCTAAGGATTAGAATTGACTTCTTAATACAGTGAGGTGTTTGATGGTGGAACAGTCTGCAGGAAGACAAGAGAGAGTCTCCTTTACTGATGGAACATATGGTGTAACTGGGCAGCCCTTGTCAGGGAAGCTGTGGTTGCATCCTTAAATGAGCACCCTATACCAGGGAGTGAGCAGCCTCCACAGGTGTTGGGGATACAATAGATTCCCCCAGAACTCTTGGAGAGACCCCATGACCCAGTATATATATTTGGGGGGAGAGATGGCCCTCTGCACTATCTAGAAGGTGGGATAGGATGGGGAATTCTGCTCATTTTGGTTTTGGAAAGCAAACAAAAAAGCTGAAAAGAAACTGAGAATCCAAAAACACATTGGGCCATGATCCTCAGACTTTATAGAGAAAATGAGGGACATTTGTTCTTTAAAAAAATAAAAAATGGATGTATGAGGGTGCAGGAATGCTAAGGTGCTTACAAATGATGGGCTACATGTTACTTACCTCATCTTACTTTGAAAGGAGAGTTGGATTAAGTTAATTTTGGGGAGGGTTTTAGGGAGGAGGAGAGATTGAGCTAAAGTAGGAATTGAACCCCTGCCCTTTCTTTCTCATCTCTTATCATTTCCCCATGTCCACTGAAGTCCTGGAGTAAAGCCCATCACTTGATTATCTTTCACACTGTGACACAAGGGATATTTTCTGAATTTTATGGAGTACCTTCAGGCATCTCTACTCAACTATGTACAATATTTAGCAAAAATGGTTAGCACAGCACTGTCACCAGAGCCAGTATGCATGTCAGTTTCCCAACACAAAAAAACCACAGAATCTGCTTCCAATTTCATCCATCTCCTGAGTGTTCCCTTCCTTCCCCATTACTAGGGCTTATAAAGTAAAGTGCTTCAAGCTTGCAACAGAGGTTGGAATTTGTCACACTTGGCTCTCCTCTATCAAGGTTAATAACATTCTTTCAGGCATTTCTGGCTCAGAGCTTTCTCTGGCCTGTGTGTGAAAAAGCACTTTGCTCTCCTTTAGAATTCTTGCCATAATGTTTTCCCCCCTTTCCTTTCCTTTTTCCCCATCTCAACTTTATAGCAGCCTGGCCAGCCACTTCCACATAAGTGCTCCCAAAAAAGAGGCAACAAGCTAAAAGAAGAGGTCAGCTTCAACTACATGATGTGGAAGCAGTCCTAGGGTATGGAGAATGGGCAGCAGATAATGGAAGTCCTCTCAGGTTTGGAAGAGGCAGATATAATTTAGCTCTAGCTGCAACTGCAGTCATCCAGACCCCAGCTATTGTGACCACCAAAGAATTCATCTTGACCAAATGATAGCAGCTTTTTCTGCTTGGGAATAAAGGTAAAGGGTGCCTTTGCTTGAAAGCCAGTTGTATCTGACTCTATGGTGCAGCGTTCATCTCCATTTACAGCCCAAGCGCCAACAGTGTCTGCATCTGCAGACATTTCCGAGGTCACGTAGCACACATGACTAGACATCGGAGTGCACAGAATGCGAGCGTGGCGCCAAAATGGCCGCCGCGCCCTTTGCGGGCCCCCCTTCAGACGAAGGGGTCCGGGTAGTTAGGGGGCGTGGCCAGCACCCTTATATAAGGGGCGGCCACGAGGCAGCCAAGCTGCCATTTTGCGAAGCGACGGAGCGGAGAAGTTTTTCCCTCTTACCTCCGTCGCTTTTACCCTCACCGGGAAGCCTCTTGGCGATTTTCTCCTTTTTTCGGCTTCCCATCGGCTGGCTGCAATGCCCTCAAAGAAGAAGGCGACTGTGAACGCGGCTCGTTCTGCGCGGAGGCGCAATCCGGGTCGGAGGACCGCGGCTGCGCCTCCCCAGCAGCCTCCTGTGCCCGAGCCCACCGGGACCGGTGGGATGGGGTTAATTCCCCCTTGGCCGGAGGCTGGGGGTCCGCGTGCGGGCCCAGTAGGGGCCGCGGCCCTCGGCCCGCAAGCGATGGCCACCGCTCCTGGCGTGGCCCATTCCGCTGGGCCTTCCTCCGTTGGGGCGCAGCTTACTGCGGGGGCTTCCAACCTTGGGGGGTGGTGTGGCCCCCTTCCATGGCAGGGTACTTCCCCGGCCCTACCGGGCCCGGGCTTAGGATCGTGGCCCTATTCAGGCCCTGGGGTACAGGGATCTGTACCGACGCCTGTAGTTAGTGGGCCGGCTGGCCCTTTGCCCCCCCCTTGGTTTAGGTGGCTATGTCAGCGTGGAGGCCCTCCTGGCCCGCGTTGCGGCCCTTGAGGCATCCCTGGCCCAGGTTAGTCACCCTGGGGCCCCTTTTGGGGTGCAGGTCGATCCATCGTCTGCTGGGCAGCAGCAGGCGGCAAGACGGGTTGAGCTGCCCGAGGCGCATGGCCCTGCTTCGGCCACTGCCTCGCAGCTCCCCAATCAACAGGCCGGTGCTGGTCAAGCCCCGTCGACGAGCTCTATGGCGGTCGTGAGCTCTGACGCCCCCAGTGGGCTGGAACCCCCGGTGGGGGCGGCCCATGGGGGTGCAGCATGTGAGTATGCGGTACAAACTAGTGCACCTACACACATGGCCACGTTGGGGGGGGGCTTTCCAATGGCCTTGGCCTCGCACGGGTGGCGCGACGGTCCTGGCGTTGACTACCCACCCGGTGACTTCAACCATCACCCAGGGCCCCGTGGTGGGGGGTGCTTCTTACCCAGTCGGGAATCTTCTTGGGGTGACCGGGTTAGTACAGGCTCCTTTACAGATGCCCGCAGTTTCCACCGTGCCTGTGTCGGCTTTGCCGACAGCAGGGTATTCCTTGCCACTGGGGGACCACTTGGCCCAGACCACCAAAGAGAAGATATGGCGGGGGGAGTATGTGGACATCTTCTCCCTCCTTAACAGAGAGCCCACCAAGGAGGAGAGGGAGGGGCAAGATGAGAAGGATAAGGAGCAGGCGCGTCGTCGCAAGCCACCACGTACTTGGGCCAACTGGTTACCGGCCTACCTCATATACATGGCGGTCTACCTCAGGGCCCGGCCGGATTTGGCAATTCCGATGGTCCAGTATTTGGACAACATTTACCGGGCGATGGTTGACTTCCCGGGCCCGTCATGGTTGGCTTATGACGAGGAATTCCGTATGCGGATTCCCCTGCACCCCGAGATGAGGTGGGATGAGCCCTGCCAGAGGCTGTGGCTTCTGTACATGACTCCCACGCGCCCTGCGCCCGGGGAGAGATACCATTGTGGACATGTGGTCCAGTGAGCGGCCCCAGCACAGGCTCCCCGCCAGGTGGCGGGGCAGGGGGTTCCAGCCCGCCTGCTGTGCTAGACTTTCTCGTCCAATGGTTCCTGCAACAGGAAGAATTGCATGTACAGCTATGAGTGCCCCTCTTGCGCTGGCCCCCATGCGGCCTCCGCCTGTCCCAGGCCGGGAGGGATGCGGGGCAGAGGAAGGGGCGGACAGGGGGCCGGCAAAACTGCTGCGGAGGGAGCTGGTTCACCGAAAGGCCCCCTCCCCAATTAATGTGGACATGTTGGAGCGTTGGCTCGCATTGTACCCGAGGGAGGAGGATGCGGTTTACCTACTTCAGGGTTTTAGACAGGGGTTCCGTATTCCTTTCGTGGGTGATAGGTCCCCCCAGGATGCCCCCAACCTTTTGTCCCTTAGGGGGAGGGAGGAGGTAGCTGCTGCCAGCATTACTAAGGAGGTCGATGCAGGCAGGGTCGCTGGCCCTTTCCCAACACCCCCGTTCCCCAATCTTAAGGTATCACCCTTGGGCTTAGTGCCCAAAAAGTCACCGGGCGAGTTTCGCCTGATTCATCACTTGTCCTACCCAGCCGGCCGATCGGTCAATGATGCTATCCCTGATGATCTTTGCTCAGTCAGGTATACATCTTTTGACCAAGCTCTGCGCATGGTGCGCTCATGTGGCCCGGGTGCGCTATTGGCTAAGTGCGACATCAAGTCGGCGTTTCGCCTCCTGCCTGTGCACCCGGGTGATTTTGAGTTGCTGGGTTTTCAGTTCTGGGGTGAATATTACTTTGATAAGGCCATGCCTTTTGGCTGTTCCATATCATGCTCGGCCTTCGAGCGTTTCAGTACATTCCTACAGTGGGCTTTCGTCCGCAGGTCAGGGTCCCGGTCTGTAGCCCATTACCTGGATGATTTTTTGTTCGGGGGTGAACGGGGCTGGGACACGTGCACACGTCTCCTCAACACATTTCAGACGCTAATGGAGGAACTCGGTGTCCCTTTAGCGCCCGAAAAGACCAAGGGCCCATCTACTAAGCTAGTATTCCTGGGGGTGGAGATTGACACGGTAGCGCAGGCTTCTAGGTTACCGGGGGATAAGGTGTCAAGGATAGTGGCCCTTATCTTGGACTTGCTTGATAAACGCAAGGCATCGCTGAGGGAACTGCAGGTGCTGCATGGTCACCTCAATTTTGCTTGCAGGGTCGTCGCACCGGGCAGGGCATTTGCTCGGCGCTTGTGCGACGCCATGACAGGCTTATCCAGGACCCACCATAGGGTTAGACTCACTCGGGGTATCAGGGCAGATATGCTTATCTGGCTCCAGTTCCTGAGGGAGTTCAATGGAGTATCATTTTGGAGGTCTGACCTCCTGGCTTCCCCCCGCTTTCAGATACAGTCGGATGCTTCGGGATCCCTGGGTTATGGGATGTACTTCAACGGGAAGTGGGCCTATGGTGGGTGGCCACCAGCCTGGGCAGGCACGGGTCGCCTGCGTGATCTCACGTATCTGGAATTTTTCCCTATCCTGGGGGCTTTGATGCTATGGGGCGAGGAGTGGGCCAACTCGGTTGTCCATTTCTGGTGTGACAATGCGGCCGTTGTGCACATTGTCAACTCCCAGACTTCCAAATCGCCCAGGGTTATGGACCTAGTGCGCCAGTTTGTGTTGCGCAGCCTGCGCCTCAATGTCCTTTTCAGGGCCAGACATGTCCCGGGGGTCAATAATGATATCGCTGACGCTTTGTCCCGCCTGCAGATCTCCCGGTTCCGTGCCTTGGCCCCGGATGCGGAGGAATTTCCCTCGCCACTCCCGGACGAGATATGGACCATTGGCAAGGAGAGGTGAACCGGGCAATTGGCTTGTCCCTAGCGCCACGCACGCGTAAGGCGTATCACCACGCATTCAATTCTTTCAGAGCTTTCTGTACCCAATTCCGGCTGCCAGAAACCTGGCCGATCCCAGTGACCCATGTACTTCGGTTCATGGTTTACCTGCATGCCCAGGGCCTTGCACCTCGCACCATAGCATCTGGGCTGTCAGCATTGGCTTTTATGGCCAAGGTGGGCGGTCATGTGGATAGTACCGCTGACTTCCGTGTGAGACATGTTTTGGAGGGGTGGGTGCGGGAGCGTGGGCGTTGCCCGGACGACCGCCACCCGATTTCCCCAGGGGTTCTTACCCAATTGGCCCGGGGCTGGGCTGGCCTCTGTTTTGATAGATATGAGGCAGCCCTATTTCATGCAGCCACAACGGTGGCATTTTTTGGAGCGCTCCGCATCAGCGAGCTTGTGATGCTGTCTAAGGCGGATGCAAGTCGTAGGGCACTGGAACTCGAAGATGTATATGTTGCCAAAGACTGGGCTCAGTTGAGGATACGCTCCTCTAAGACAGATCAGCATGGCGTAGGCAGTGGTGTAAGACTGCTACGGTGTTCTTTGGCAGACATCTGTCCGGTTGGTGCCCTACAGGAGTTTATTGCACTGCGTGGCACGCACCATGGCCCGTTTTTCTGTCACCAAGATGGGTCTCCCCTTACTAAATTTCAATTTTGGAAGGTGACCGGCAAAGCGCTGGCCAGTGTGGGCCTCCCAGGGGCCCGTTACGGCACCCATTCCTTCAGGATAGGGGCGGCTTCCACGGCAGCTGCTTTTGGGTACTCCGGGGCTGACATACGCAGCATGGGAAGGTGGGGTTCGCAATGTTTTCAGTTTTATGTTCGCCCTCTTCCACTGTGAGTACCAATTTTTGTCACCGCACCTTTCTCTTCCTCGTTTTTCCTTACAGACCCTGGGTGTCGTATTACACCGGTGACAGTATGGCTGGTGGGCCACAGCTACGTGCACAGGGCAGCGCGTTACACTGCGGTGACAGAGTGGGGACCCCGACTGGGACTGGGTGCATACGCAAGTCTCACATGGCATGGTAAGCCCGGGATGTTATGGCGGGAGCTGTTTATTTATTTATTTATTATTTTATTTATTAGTCAAATTTGTATATGCCGCCCGCTCAGGCAAACCCGACTCAGGGCGGCATCACAACAATGCACAAGATACATAAAAACATTATAAAAACCCCAACCCACCCCCTTTAAAAACCCCTATATCCCACCCACCCATCCCATCCACTATAAAAAGGAAGAAGAGAGAGTTCTTATACAAGCCAGCAGGCGGGCACCATAGTCCCATTCGGGCCCCACACCTGCCCTGCCAGCCAGGTCTTTACTCCTTTCCTGAAGGGCAGCAATTCACTTTGGAGTCTTAGGTCTATTGGCAGGAGGTTCCAGAGAGTTGGTGCGGACACGGAGAAGGCCCTCCTTCGGGTGCTAGACAAATGTGCATCCCTCGTTGGTGGCACTATTAGAGAACCCCTCCGGTCCGCTCTAGTTGGACGGGCAGACACTCTTGGGACGATGCGGTCTCTAAGGTATCCTGGCCCCCTGCCATATAGGGCTTTAAAGGTCAAAACCAGCACCTTAAATTGCACCCGGAGACAAACTGGTAACCAGTGCAGCTCCCGGAGTAGCGGAGAGGCATGGGCATATCGCCCCACCCCATTACCACCCGGGCCGCCGCATTCTGGACCAGCTGCAGCCTCCGAATGGTCGTCAAGGGCAGCCCCATGTAGAGCGCATTACAGTAGTCTAGTCGGGAAGTAACCAGAGCATGGGTGACCATAAGCAAGGAGCCCCGGTCCAGGAGTGTGCGCAATTGGCGAATCACCCGAAGTTGGGCAAAAGCCCTCCTGGCCACAGCCGCCACTTGTTCTTCCAGCAGCAGCCGCGAGTCCAGAAGAACCCCCAAGTTGCACACTGGGTCTGTCTGGGGCAAAACAGCCCCATCCAGTACCAAAGGTGGTAACTCCCTGGATACCACGGGGCCCCTTATCCACAGCCACTCTGTCTTGCTGGGATTCAGCCGAAGCCCATTTGCCCCCATCCAGACCCCAATGGCCTCCAGGCATCTGGATAGGATTTCAACAGCATCACTGGGGTCCCCACGGGCCGAGATGTACAGCTGAGTATCATCCGCGTACTGATGGTACCGCACCCCGTGGGAACGAATGATCTCACCCAGTGGCTTCATATAGATGTTAAATAAGAAAGGAGAGAGCACAGAGCCCTGAGGCACCCCATACTTAAGGGGCCTAGGGCTGGACCTCTCACTCTCTAACCATACCGACTGGGTACGGCCCTCCAGAAATGAGGAAAACCAGGACAACACAGTGCCCTGGATCCCCAGTCCTTCGAGCCGTTCCAGAAGGATACCGTGGTCGACGGTATCGAAAGCCGCTGAGAGGTCAAGAAGAGCAAGGACGGATGGACAACCCCCGTCCCGCTCCCGCCAGAGATCATCCATCAGTGCGACCAATGCCGTCTCCGTTCCATATCCAGGCCTGAATCCTGATTGAAAGGGGTCTAGATAATCCGCTTCCTCCAGGACACTCTGCAGCTGGCGCGCCACCGCCTTCTCCAAAACCTTACCCAAAAAGGGCAGGTTGGAAACTGCCCTGTAGTTGTTAAGGACAGCTGGGTCGAGGGACATCCTCTTCAGGAGGGGGCACACCAAAGCATGTTTTAACTGTGCAGGAAATACCCCCTCCCGTAATGAGGCATTTATTATCCCCCCTATCCAGCCTCCTGTTACCTCCTTGGAGGCTTTCACCAACCAAGTAGGACAGGGATCCAAAGGACATGTAGTGGCACGAACAGCTGCAAGGAGCCTGTCCACTTCATCAGGGACAACAGGATCGAACTGATCCCAGATCGTACAGCAAGAATGGCTGTTGCCATTCCTTTTTTCAGGCCGGAATGCTGACCCGCCTGACATTCTGATCATACACCTAGGGGGCAATGATTTGGGCCAGGTCACTGGCTTATCGCTAAAGCATGCGATTTGCGGCGACCTTGCCTACCTGCATTACGTGTGGCCCGCTACGATCCTCGTTTGGTCGGACATGGTCCCGCGGCGCACGTACAGGGGAGGTTTTGACCTCCAGGCCCTTGACCGCGCTAGACGCATGGTGAATAGGGCTGTGGCACGCTTCCTTGCCGACAAAGGTTGGGGGCGGGTCAGTCGTCACCCCGCCATTAGCCTACAAAATTACGGCCTTTATGCAGGGGATGGGGCCCATCTGTCGCG
Source organism: Bradypodion ventrale (assembly GCA_035047345.1). Lineage (NCBI taxonomy): Eukaryota > Metazoa > Chordata > Lepidosauria > Squamata > Chamaeleonidae > Bradypodion > Bradypodion ventrale. Next base: position 64,087,657 of record JAWDJE010000003.1, on the reverse strand, counting down.
AGGAGGTATGGACCTCCTGTTGGGTGATTGGCGAGCAGGCCTGTTGACCGAGCTGACGGTCTGGGGGGGGGGCGTCGAGCCTTCTTTGAAGCCCCTCCGTGTGGCGGGTAGCACTGGTAAGGTAAACATTTATGACCCACAGGTATCCGGCAGGTTCGCAATTCTAGACAGGCATAAGTTGGTTAAACGTTGTCCGGTCAACGACGAACTAGGCGATGGGGTGATGGCTATAGCTAGACAGCATGCATCACCCCGTGATTTTACGGATACGCGTCAGAGGGTGGGGTCATTAGTTAGATATTGACTACGGTCAACAATTTGTTTGTTGTCAACAAACAAATTGATACAAATAGATACATTGTAACAATTGCCGTTGGCAATTTTGGGTGGTACCTTACCAGTGTTACTTCGGCCTGCTTGCCTTAAGAATTATGATTGGTCAATTACCAATAGAAATTTATAATTCGGACTAGGGCATGAATCAATAAATGTGGCCCGATGCCGTTATCCACTTTCATCAGTGTCTGAGTCCTTTATTGCGGGGTGCGCCTGCAATGCTGTTTACCTTCCCACCAAAGTAGTACCTATTTATCTACTTGAAATTTCTTGCTTTTGAACTGCTATGTTGACAGGAGCTGGGACAGAGATGGAAGCTCACTCTGTTGTGTAACACTCAGGTCTTGAACTGCTGATCTGCTGACCTTCTAGTTGTCAAGTTCAGCATCTTAACCACTAATCTACCACAGTCCCCTTTCTGCTTGAACATGCCATAAATTATCAGTAACCTATTGTGTATAATTTATTTACATTTATATCCTTACTGTTCTTCAACCACCTCAATGCAGTGCAAGTGGTTCCTCCCAGCTCCAGAACCACCTTGAGGACTAAGTCAGGCTGAGAAAGAATGTAGTTGGCCTAAGATTGCTCAGTGTATGTCATGGCCAGGTAGGCATTTGAATCCAGGTCTCCTACCTATAACACAAGTTTCTTTACCACACTGACTGTAGCTTACACTGGCAACATACTTTACGGGCTTGGTGTTTGATTAAAGTGGACAGAGGATAGCCAAGTATACCATCTTCAGCTTACTGGAGAAAATGCTGAATATACATGTAAGTAAGTAAGTAAGTAAGTAAGTAAGTAAGTAAGTAAGTATGATTCCCTCATTTCAAGAACAAAATAATAATAGAGGAAATTCAGGCACATATTTTGCTGTTCAAATAACAGCATGGCTTATGAGCTCCCATAGGAAACATTTTATTTTCATTAGGAATGGTATAACTGGACTTGGAGCATAGCCTTCTACTTCAAGGACATCTGTGGGGCAGAACCTTAATTCTTTCTCCACCAATGTTTGACAGAGTTAAGGTCACTTAAGACAGATATGAAACAGATAATTGGAAGGTTGCAGGGGCCATATAACTCTCTCTTCTTCTCAGTGTCCATTTCAAAATATATTCAAAGACGGTAAAGAGAAGAGACAGGAGTTGAACAGGGAAGACAGATGTAGTGGGTAGGACAAGGGCAGGAAAAAGGGCATCTCACCAGAGTTATTTAACTGGATATGCTGTTCTTAAATTAGGCCATGCCAGGCTCTTCCCATCTTCTGTCCTTGCCCTTCAGAGACTACTGTTGAATCACCTTGATAGTGTATAGTTTCGCGCCAGATGAGAGACATTTCAGTGCCAAGCTAGTTCACTTACAGAGACCTTTTCCTTTTAAGCTGTTGGTCATATCTACACCTTACTAACTTTTTAAATATAATTATCCTGAAGTGAAAGAATAGATCAGACATCTTCCACAGCAAGTATTTCGCTATAGGCTCATTTGAAGCTCCATCAAGGAAGCAGCAAGTGAATCATCCACACAAGGGACTCACTTTATGCACTTAATTCCATACATACATATCCCTGAGCAGAGTTCAGAATGGCTTTCAGTCCAACTGCACAGGCCACCAGTTACCACAGCAATAAGATGTGGCTGTTTTGGACACACGCTTTAATGCCCAGCTGGAGAAAAGGCATTTCTGAATCATGTATGCTTTGGGAACCACTCTTAGGAATGACACTAAATCATTAAACCATATTCAATTGAAATTCCAAAGCAGATGTTTCACAATAAATGTTTGGCTACCGGAAGGCGACTAATGATGTCATGAAGAACTAGGAAGCATCTTGGACCAAAATTTCAAAGGATTCTTTGCCTTTCAAGTAATGTAGAGAAAACAAAGATGTGAAACACTATCAAAGCAGCCCTAATTCAAACCTTTGGTAAGCTTTAGGGGAAATGAAATAAGCAGAAGCCCCACCTCAGGCTCTGGCCATTCCTACCTGCCTCACTACCAGCAACAGGAAATGCAGGTGTATCTATGTGAATGGTTGGCAGCCTGTTTTTGTATGCATTTGTGTGAGTGTGCTTGTGTTACCTTGGAGTTGTTATTCAGTGAGGAGTCTGTGCATTGGTAGACATCTCCATCATGACATTCCGCTCATGAAAATGGACTTGAGAAATCAAGTCCATTTGCATGCGTTGTTTTTTTTTTAAAAAAAACCATTTGGATATCATGTCACCCACTGGCTAGGCGGACCATGATGTGTGCCCTCCACTTTCACCTTGCCCAAGGGATCCAACAGCGGATGATTTGGTGAGTTTTAGTCACAGCCTAACATCATTGACAAGAGATGGGCAACAGTGCCTAGTTACTGCTCAAGTCCCCATGCCCCAACTAGGCTCTCACCTAGCAGTCCTATGTATAACTAACAACTTTTGCTCCAATTCTGCCCACCACTAGTTCCTGGGCCTTTGACCCCACCCCCTCTGCCTAACCAATTTCTCAGCTGACAACACCTGACTATCACTACTCTTTACCGTACCCACTGCTACATGACATTTGCTCACCTTCCATTTTTTTGTTCCTATGTGAAAGGCAAAAAGACAGATATCTGGACAGGCTACCAACCACTACCACATCTCCCCTATATTTGCATTGTTTCCAGAAAAAGTCTTTCCCCATCAACTTCATCCAGCTGAGTCCAGAAGGCCACAAATAATCTATTTTATCATTAGCCTTCAAAAGAAGTGGACAGATTTTGAAAGATACCAAGCTAGTCATTTCCCTCTACTGACAGGTTCCTTGAAGAGGGTCACTTCCCTCATTCAGGGAAACCCTTCAGTTACAGCATTTGATTGAGTTTATTCATGCTGTTTCCCCTATATTTCATTATATTGTTATTGCATTTCCTTGGCAGCTAGTTTAGTGACAGCTTTTCTGAACATTGCTACTGTGCAACTAATAGTGAATTCTGCAGTTGAAAATAGAAAGAAGATCTTTGTGATTGCTTCCTAATCAGTTATATGGGGGATTGCTTGTTTCTTCCTTGGGCTATTTTGCCCCTAAAGTACAATGGATGGCATTAATGTCTCTCAACATCACCAATGCATACCTGTCAAGTGTAGCTCCAGAAAATAAAGGACCTGTGCATGTGCAGAAGGGTTCTGTTCATACGCGCATGCACAGTAACTACTTTCCCCGCTGGCCAAATTACAGGATGGCAGCGGGAAAGTAGAGTTAGCAGTGTGGAAATATGGGAAATCCCTGCCAATCCGGGATACTAGACAGGTATGCACCAATGAATAGCATTCTCTTTCCCCCTTAGAGCAGCAGATTATCTGCAATCCTTCTGGCCTTAAGCTTTCCAGTTCAACACACAGAAGCCTTCCCTGCTTTTCTTTCCCTCCTTTTTCTTTGGAAAAGAAAACAGAGAATTATGCAGCTATAGTCCTAGGACAGAAGGCGAGCTGCAGTTATTTTTTCTTCTAAGGAAACCCGCTCCTCCATGCCTTTGATTTGCTACTAACCTGGAGTAGCAATAGCAATTCCACTTATATGCTGCTCCATATCGCTCTGTGCACCCTCTGGGCAGTTCACAAATTAATTAGTTTTTTGTCCACAATATGCTGGGTCCTCATTTTACCAACCTCGGAAGGTTGAATTCTGGTCAGGATTGAACTCACAATGTTCTGTCTGCAGTACAGCAGTTTAACCACTGCACCACCAGATCTCCTAAGTCCTTTTGTCTAATCACCTCATTTGTCAGGTTTCAACCCTATATCTTTTCTGGCAAAAAAAAAGAAGTGGTTAACATTCTGTGGAAGTGTGGATAGCATCCCCCTCAGAAGGCAGGTGAAGGACACAATTCAAGAGATAAAAGATTTGAGCTAAAAAGACAGCACACCAGAGAACCCAGCGATATTACTGATGAACAAGAAGAACAAGAATGACAAGGACAAAGACAGAGAAGGAGAAATGTCCTGTCAAGTCAATTCTAACCTGCTTCAGGTTTTCTAGGTAAAGGATATTCAGAGGTTTGTTACTATTTCTTTCTCCTGGGGGCACCTTGGGACTGTGCAGTTTGCCTAGGGCAGGGGTAGCCAAACTATGGCCTGTGGGCTGGATCTGGCTCCCGATGCCAATTCATTTGGCCCACGAAGCCCTCATCGCTCCTGGAAGCGGAAGTAAAACATCCCCCTTAACCTTGTGACTGGCCAATGGCCAAAAAGGTTTGGGCACCCCTGGCCTAGGGTTATACAGAGAGGCTCTACTTGCAGGTGGTGCAGTGGAAAATCAGACTCCCAACCTCTTCACACCTAAAGGTGATTGGCCATCTTGGCACTAGGCATAGTAGGCATGGGCCTTAATTGGAAATTTGGGGAGAAGGCTGATAGGTCACAACTGGCACCTAATCAATAGCCTCCAGAAGACTGTAAGATGATTAGAAAGGGGACACAGTCCTTGCTGAGCTGGTAAAGCTGTGCCCAGACCACATTACTTCTGAGCACAGGAGAGGGACTCATAACTCCCAACATCTGCCAGCACAGTCAGATAACTGAACCACTGAGCTATCCAGCCAGCTGCTGCTGCTGCCACTGTGATGGTAATGATGATGATTGAGGGCTGGGGGTTAGATACATGTATCCCAGAAATTCATGGATCCCAGAAATTCTTCTCTCTTGGTGAAAGAAAACAGCCCATATAGAATACTGGTCAGATCCTGCCAGATACAAGCATCACTGAAATGAATAAGCTATGAAAGAACAGGACAGAAAATGTGTCTTATGACCAACATTTTGCATACTGCCCACTCTTTGTTGCTCTGCTAGACAGTGTTTGTGTTCTTAGACAGCCCTAAATCCAAAATTATACCTTGCATTCCAAATAAGAACTAATTCTTTGCCAAATCTAGGAGAGAAAGCTTGCTAATTATTAATATTTTTTGTAAGACAGTCTGCTAAAAAATGTGTGAGAACAAGGAGTAGGAGTGTTTGCTGTGCTCCTGTTAAAGCAGAAATAAGCATATGGGCACAGGAAGAGACAAACACTTTTGGATAAGGCAAATAACTGAATGAGAATATTTAAAGATTGCATAGACCATTGCACACTGAGAATTCGTTCATGCTCTTTACAGATGATATTTAATGGACTAGATCCACATGAGTGTACAACGGGAAGGGCAAAGCATACATCAAAAGATGTGTGCAGGGAAGAGGTGTTAAGAAATGTAATAAATGCTTGTAATAATAAACCATTTTATTTGTAATATCTACATGGGGTTGCCCTTGTTCCTCACACAGAGATTGCAATAGGCACAGAATGCTGTGGCCAGGCTGGTTTCCAGAGTGAAGACATCCAATCATATCATTCCAATTGTGGCCAGGCTACACTGGCTCCCAGTTACGCCATATCAGGCACAAATTGTTAAATTTAACACACAAAGCACTAAAGGAGCTTCACAAAGTACACAGATTCCAGCTGTCAGCATCAAGAATGGCGAAGGTCACAATTAGGAAGAAAGCCTTCTTAGTGGTGTCACCCTTACCATGAAATAGTTTACCAGTGGAGCTGTGTCAGACCATCACACTGGATATGTTCTGGAATGTCTTAAAACAGAATTGTTTAGAGAGGCATATCCTGCCTACGGTTATTAAATTTTTTAGCATTGTTTATCCCTGGAGTCCTTCTGCTGGCTGAACTTATTTTTATTTACTGTATTTTCTGGCGTATAAGACTACTTTTTAACCCCAAAAAATCTGTGCCAAAGTCGGGGGTCGTCTTATAGGACAGGTACTTAACTGCAGCTTGTTTCCCCTTGCTTCATATGTCCGGTGCAAATGGTGGGGGGTGCCGCGGCCGAGTCCCTGCTCTGTGCGGGGAGTATGAAGCAAGGGGAAGCAAGCTGCACACATCTTCCTGTACCTCGAGGAGGAGAACGTGAGCGTGGATTGGCTCTCCACCAGAACCTGCCCATTCGACTCGGAGGGCTGCACGTCTTCGGGTTGAGTGTGGGTTAATTTTTATTTGGTGTGCATTGGAAGAGAGGTAGTCTTATACGGCAAGTATATTCCAAACTCTATATTTTAACTGGAAAAGGTGGGGGTCGTCTTATACAACCCAGTCGTCTTATATGCCGGAAAATACGGTATATCACATGGCTGTTTTGGTTGGGTTGAATGTATTTTTAATGTTATTGTATTGTTTTATCTTATCCTTTTTTTTAAATTGTAGTAAACCACCCAGAGTGGGAATTTCATTTCCCAAATGGGGAGTATATGAATGAATGTCCAATGCATCTGCTCCCACTACCTTCCTCATTCTCTCTAATAATATCCAGATACTGTACTTACCTTTCGATAGGAGAAGACAGTGTTAGAAACAATAGAGGCCACAGCAAGTGGCTCTTCTTTCCAGAGTCTATTACAACAGGTCCAAAAAAACACCGTATGCAAAGGCATTCTCTCTCAATAGGGTTGCTCTTGGTCCCAAGAAAGGGGACACAACAGTTTGCCCCACTGAGGGCTATGCTCTTTTTTGACCCAGCTTTAAAAGCTCACAACACACCAACCTTTCAGGGATTTGTCCCACTATTAGTCATCTTAACCTATAAAACCAAGGGTTAACCGTTGGAACTTGCTATAGGTTCCTAAGCCTGGCCCTACTAACCCGCACCCACCCTTCGTGCACATGGCCAAACTGGGTCCGTAGGTCAACGAAGGATTGAGAAATGTGCCAGTGGGGCAACAGCCCCACAAACGTGAAAAAATGGAAACAACTTCATTTCCCAACGTTCTTTGCACCGCGACCACAAAGAACATTGAGAAATGTGCCACGGCCAATCAAAATTGAGCCGCAGAAAAAAAAACGCACCACAACCACAAATCACAAACCCATAACTACAAACCCCAGAGTCCTGCACGACATGAGCGCGCAGAACGCTGAGGATGCCGGCACCCCAAAAATTTTAAAAAACTCACCACATCACAGCCAAGCAACCACCAACCGCCCTTCTTTCCCTCACCAATGGCACCTGAAGGTCCCGACTGGAGTTTCCCCTTTAATATCAGTAGGTGGGGGGGGTGCTATCCCCCTCTCTACTGGCTCCCCTAGGGTTGGGAGGTTTGTGGGTCCAAAAGGGATATGTCCCCCCAACCCTTCTGGACCCAGGAGACCAGGGAAAGGGGTTCGATTCCCCCCTCCTAAAAAAACCTCCGGTTTCTTCTCTTTAAAAATGGAGGTATTTTTAGGAGGGGGGAAATCAAACCCCTCTCCCTGGTCTCCTGGGTCCAGAAGGGTTGGGGGGACAGATCCCTTTTGTCCCCACAAACCTCCCAACCCCAGGGGAGCCAGCGGAGAGGGGGATCACAACCCCCCACCCACTGATATTAAAGGGGAAACCCCAATCTACTTTCATGACTCCACACAATCAAAGCACCATAACACAATAAAGCCCCCCTCCCCAACGTCCGTGGTCTGGCCAGCGAAGCTGGCCCTCGGAAATACCCCCCAATGCCGCATAAAGCGGTGTTGGAATTCCCACGGTCTGGCCAGCCAGGCCAGCCCGCGGAAATAAACCAAACTCCCCCCAAGCCCCAACAACAACAAAAATTATAAAAATAAATAATTAATTATCAAAAAACACCTTAAAACACAATCAAAAACATCCAAAAATACACAAAAACAAACAAAAACAATACAAAGTAAACAAAACACAATTAAAAGCAAAACAAACAGTCAAAAAATACAAAACCCACCCCCACCCCCACAAAATAAAGAAAACAAGCCAACTCACCACCACATGTCCTACCTGCATGATGACCAGAAACGAAATGAATAAACAAAGAGACTACTTACCGGAAGAAGCTCCACCCAGAGGCCAGGAGAGAAAAAACAGGCAAAATACAAGAAAACCCCTACCAGCACCACCTGCTGGCCACAATAGTAAAAACAAATCAAAAACACACAACAGCCCCAAACAAAAGGCCACAACAGTAAAAACAAATCAAAACAATAACACAAAATCACAATTTTACACAAAAGGTCACAATAATAAGTCAAAAAAATTACACGAAAACAAAATTTAACACAAATCACAAACATGTCAATAAAATAAAAAAAATTATTAAAATCCTGTGCTGAGTTCTAACTCAAATAAAAACCCAAAACAACTAAACACATTTTAAAAACATTGAATGTAAAAAACATTTTGTTGTTGTTCAGTCGCACAGTCGATTCCGACCCTTTGCGACCCTATAGACCATTGTTCTCCAGGTGCCTCTGTCCTCCACCATCCCCCTCAGCACTCCCAGTTCTGTACCCATTGTGTCTACAATCCCATCTAGCCATCTCATCTTTGGCCTCCCCCTTCTTCTTTTGCCCTCCACCTTTCCCAACATCAAGGCCTTCTCAAGCGAATCCTCCCTTCTCATTTGATGTCCAAACATTTACTTTCACATTATTAAAATTATTACCTATGGTACAACTATTTTTAAAAAAACCAAAAACTAAAACATTATCAGTTACATAAAACAGCCAGCCAAGCCAAAAAATTTTTTTTTGTATAAATAAACATTTTAAAAATTACAGACTAAGCAATCTTTAACAAACATTAACACAATTTAACCTTCCAACACAATTTAAAACAGCCTAGCAACACCGGGCAACCTCTGCTAGTACATGATAAGAAAGCCCTGGTAAGCTTCACAGAGACACAAAGATTCCTCAGAATGCAGTCTGAAAATGAATCAGCTTTTGCTACCTAAAAGTGTACAGTATAACCATTTCCAACACGTGTTATGAATCCATTGCTTAGCTTTCATAGTTAGTGCCCATGTTATTGAGTGCACTACAAATCCACACAACCTGTTACTGCAGCAGATGCTAAATTGGACTCAATTAAGGAATTGAAAACACTTACCCTTTAAAAAAATCCCTTTTAATATAGACAAGACATTCTTCTTTTTGAAGGTTTTTTACAGCTGAAAAATCTGTATACTCTATGGTGGGGCAAAATCCAGTGTTAGACTGGCAGACCATCTTTCCCCGCTCCTCTTTTCCTCTGCACCATCTGATAAATGGGTCCAGTGATTTTCCTAGTCTTCAAGGGCCAGTTTGGAGGGTGCATATGTGGCTGAAATGGGAAAAGAGATGGATTCCCTCCCCAGTTCTACTATGCTCTGCCACTCTATTGGCAGAAATCCCTTGATGGATCCTGCTCATGTGGGGGTGGGGGATATTTATGAGAAAAGAGGTTGCTCCTCATCTTGCTACATGGGAAACACTTAACAGCACCTATCAAGACCGTTTCTAAAGCTAAGCAAAGGCACTAAAGCCATGAGTGATGTTTAATATGTCCACAAAAAGACTTTTAATAGTTTCTCATTCAAAATATAGACAGTGGAAGCTCTACAAGCCCTGTCCATCCCATAAAGCAGGAGTTCTCAACCTTTTAAAGCCAGGGGCTGGGTCATGCTCCATCAGAGAGCTTGGGCGGGGATGATAGCCATTTTGCCCTTCCTCCACCACATGACATTTCCTGGTGTGGTGGAGGCGCTGGGGGCCAAATGAAGTTGAGAATCCCTGCCATAAAGGTTTTGCCTCTTACCCAAGCAACTGTGCTCCATTGCTGTATGTAGACATTCATTTGCATATTGGCCATTCCAAGGAGAGAAGAGGGCTGGCAAAAAAAGCCTTTGTGGGTGGATTGCATCCCATGTGTCTTATGTTACCTGCCTCTTATTTACCAACCAAAAAGGAAAAAACTACTAAGGTGAGAAGGTTATTTCTTTACCATCTTTAGTACTACCTGCATATGGATACTAAGACAAGTAAGAACAAAACTAACCATGCACTGAGTATCTTTTAGTCCCTCCTTCTCACCCCCAGACTTCATGATCTATGTAAAAATAGCCTGCATAATTGTTTCCCCTTTTGTTGTTCTATGCATTTCATCTCAGCAGTTGGTTGTGCTGTATTCAGTTGCCCTTTGAAGGAAAAACTATAACAATGAGGAAATTACACACACACACACACACACACACACACACACACACACACACACACACACACACCTCTCTCTCTTCTCCTTTGGTAATTGAACATAGAAGTCAGGGTTGGGGAGGAATCAAAGAATGGTCTATCAAGTGACTTCTGCGACTGAACAACAACAACAAAAAAAAAGCACAGACTCCCCACAATCAACATTATTATAGACTGGGTATACATCTGCACATTTGAATGGTGCCCAAGCTTCCCTGTTGTGTTGAAAATGTGGGGCCTAGCAGTGGGCTCTGCCCATTTGATACAGGCACAGTTTGAATCCAGCAGTGATAGAGAGAATTGATAAAATGTCTCTGGGAATTTCTTGCTACAGACTCCCTTCCCAAACAGTTCAGACACAGCAGGTTAAGCCACTATGGATTGTCTAAAGAAAGTCCCAGCAAAAGAAAGGTGGAGCGTAGGCAGTGAGATTTCAGAGTGGCGCACCTCCAGGTTTCCTCAGGCTCACGTGAAGCTACAGTCAGGGAAGACTGAGCATTTCAAAAGGACCCAGCCATTAATTGCCCTGAGAGCCAGTAAATAACTGCCTTTGGGTTGCATCCCAGAACAAGGAGGGAAATGGAAGAAAAACAAGCAGTCAGGCATATTTTTCGAGAGACTGAATAAAAAGGGAGAATTAATGAGGGAAAGGGAAATTTGCCAGATACAAAAGCAACTTCACATAGACACCAACTGTGCTGCTGATCTCCGTCTGAAGAGGTCAAAAGCTATTCCTACACAAGAACTGAAGATAATTGCAGGTGAGAATATTGGATACAAAGAGTTGTTTGGTACTGAGGGTGAGGGAGAGTTTTGTAATGAATTTTCCAATAACAAGTTCCATATATAATTTTGTAGCTACCTAGCTGAGGTCCAAGATTTCTCAGGCAACTTACCATTTGGGGACTTGCCACAGCCAGCACGAGCCAGTTTCTCTATGCCTGCTATATAGCAGAAAGAAGACTGACTGGTGTGGTTTCATCTTCCAGAGAAGCACTCAAGTAGCAGGAGCTGAATCTGTGGACCTTCTCTCTTCTTGGTAATACTCAATGCACAGCAATAGAGTCTCCCATGGAGCATCATCCCAATGAACTCTTCCATATGAGAAAAACCCACAGCAGCTCAATTCCCTTCTTTAATCATGGGAATGCTTCATTATACCAAACTATTTTGGCTTCTTGTTCTGGGGGAAGAGGATATAGCTATGTCAGTCAAAGCAATTAAGAGTATTTTGGCAACTTAAAAGCTTGTATTTCTTCTTCTTCTTGGACTGCAGCCCTCTCCATCAGTGGGCTGCCGTCTGCAAAACTTTGTGCCAAATAAAGCTCATTAATCATTAAAGTGCTACAAGACACTTTAACACTATCTACACTACACAGTTATACCTATGGGGTATACAGAGCCTCCTCAAGGATTGTGGTATTTTTGAACCACAATTGGGGTACCCTGGTAATAGCAACCTTGTGTTGCTGGCTAATCTTTCTCACACTAGGTCAGGCAAAAGGTACTGCAGAATGAACTCACCCAAAGGTGCCTTCATTTTGGCAGTTTCCCATCTGGCCTAGACACAGAAGTAGTATAACTATTTTATACTCACTTTAGCTACTGTGCCCCCAACCTAAGGAATCCTGGAATTTGTAGTGTGATGGGGTACTTATAATTAAAGGGAGTGCACCACAGTTCACTAGCAGAGAAATTTCTAGCCAAGTTCAGGTATTACCAGTGCAAGACAGCTGAACATACCTGGCATTCTTACCCTGCCCCTTGCCATCGTCAGTTGGATGACAAAGTTACTAACAACTTTGAAGAGGATAATTTTGTTCATATGCAGGATCTCCATTTCAAGCACAAATCCAGATTTTCCAATGTTCTTCTTCATGTGGAGATTCTCCATGCAAACAAAAACTTTTCCAATCCAGACTTGCTGGTAAACAAATTATCTAAATCAGGAGTTCTCAACCTTTTTAAGCCAGGGGCCGGATCATGCTCCCTCAAATAGCTTTGGTGGTTGGAAGGCCATTTTACCCTTCCTCCATTACATGGCACTTCTGGGTATAGTGGAGGCAGTGGGGGCCCACATGAAATGGTGCCATAGGCCTATCCAGCCCATGAGTCGCCGGTTAATAATCCCTGATCTAAATCATGACCTCTATAGGAGACAGGGTAAGAGTGGTCCTTTGTCACACTTCAGTTCTCCTGTTCAAGTAGCTCCTGAACAGAGCTTAAGTATTTTCATCTTGCTACAAATGTACAAATCCCAGAATTCTCTAAGATAGAGCCACAGTAGTTAAAGTGGTATGAAATTGCCCTAACTGTGGTGTCAATAAATCTTTCACTATTTATCCAGGGACAGAGATGCATGGAATTCCCTATGCAGGTAGCAATCTGATGGAACCTTGTTCCCCCTTTGTGCCAATTGATGCTAACCATCTCACAATCTTAACCAACAGAACCACATTTAAGTCATGCCACAAGCTGTTCCATCAGGTTCTTTTATGATGACAAATATCCCTGCAGCAAAGCCCATCAGATTGCATTCTGGCAAGCTTTTCTGATAAAATGGCAGCATAACATCACCTTGCAGCCCCATCAGATCACAATGAACCCCCTCTGCTGCAGCAAGACTTGGCAGGTTGCTTCTTAAGCAGAAACATTCTGTTGCAACCTGTCACCACCATGGGAAGCACTCTGCTGTGTTATCTTGATCTGCTGTACTTGGGCACATTAAACCACATTTTCTTTTGCAGCACACGGCTGCCAATATACTTCATAAGCAAACATAAAATAAAACAAAACAGTGCTCACTGAACACTTATTGGCTGATTGATTTTTTTCTCCAGAATCTGTCCTTCAAATTGAAGGAGAGAATAAATGGATGAAAAGACATTATATCTAGTTGACCGCATCAGCAACATATGAAATCAATCTACAATCACTTGATACTGTAGCTACTTTGCACCAGAGCTCCCATGGTCAGAACATACTTAAAAGAAAAGAGCTGGCAGCTTTAAAGCTTGCCTTCATTGTCTTTGAAAATCATGTTTATCCAGAAACAATAAAGCCAGCCCTGTCTTCTCCTAAGTATTTATGCATTGCAAACGTTGATCTTATGCTCCAGTTAGAATGACAAATCCTCTTTTCAACAATGTGGTTCACTTACCTACTATGTGTTATTCCATATTTAACGTTCCTTTGTTTAATTATTGTCTTTCTGACTGGCTCCCAGGGAAACTATGAAAATAATTGCCAGATAAACAAAGTTCCTTGTTTAAAGTGCCTTCATTCGTATAGCCATAGCTAAATATTTTAGGTGTTATAGAAGACATTAATTATACTTCACATAACAACATATTGTTTCCTTAGTGAGAAGACCTCCAAGTTTTCTCCTCTTCAAAAACACCAAAGACAGTTTCAAAATAAGGAGTGATGTTTATTCTGCCTGCCTCACTTCAATGCAGAAAGCAGCTTTAGAAACAACCTTGGTCCAGCTTTTAAGAGGCCTTGGACCCTCCCAACGTTTGTTCTCTCCAATACAAAATCATTATTTGTGCTATCTTATTTTCCTAAATTTAATTGTAATCCATTGTAGTTATATGCCTCTAATGTTAAAGTCACCACATTCAATAAAAAGTGGAAATATGCATGCAGAACATTGCTGTAGATCAGGGGTTCCCAACCCAAGGCCTGTGGGCCAGATCCAGCCTGTGGGGCCATTTCATGTGGCCCCCACCCTCCAAGGGCATTCACGAAACAAAATGACCACCCCTTTGAAGCTGTTGGGATGAAATGGCCACCCCACTACCCCATTGTACAGGCAGGGCAAAATGGCCATCCGGCCCTCGAAGCTGACTAAGAGGGTGTGACCTGGCCCCCGGCTTGGAAAGGTTGGGAACCCCTACTGTAGATATTAGCTCTCCTCCTGGTGCTCTACCACAGACTTGTAATCAGTGGTGGGATCCAAAAATGTTTACTACTACACTATGGATGTGGTATGGTGGGCGTGGCCAAGGGGAACGTCCTGTGTTGCACCTGAATTAGGACAACTTTATTGCAATACTTGGATGAGCAGAGCCAGCCAGAATTTCTGCTACCGGTTCTAGAGAACTGGTGCAAACCTCCTAATGCCCACCACTGCATGTAATTGTTTACTTAAGAAAACATTTAAGATAAAATTAATCTCAAATGCATTATATTAAAAACACCCAATGTGTTTTTAGCATCAAAACATCAATGTAAGTTCTGAATGTTTAAAATAGTGAATGAAAACCACTCACCAGCAGGGTCATAACCAGAGGGGGCGAAAACCCTCATGAGCTAACGGCCTCACCCCCACCCCACCCCATGATGCCAATGTTATATATGTGAGTGTGACATTGTTGCCCCTCCTGAAATTTTTTTGCCCAACCTGAAAAATCCCACCCCCAATTTAGAATCCTGGCTATGGCCCTGCTCACCAGGCACAGAACTAGCATTACAGCAAAATATTTGAAGCTCCCCACAATCAACCAACCAATCAACCAGTATTAGGTATGGTTACACCCTATTTGGATTACTGCAGTGCATGCTGGGTGGTACTTTGAAACCTTCAAGTCCAAAACATTGCAATCAGACTGTTGTCCAAGGTCAGTTATTGAGAGCATGTAACTCCATTGTTAAAAGAGCTTGATTACCAGTCCAGTTCTATGCACAATTCAAACAGCTAGCTGTAACTTGTAAAGCCTTATATGATTATCTAAAAGCGTATTTTGAAAGATTGTATTGTCCCAGAGTTTGGCATGTTCTGAAGAGGCCCTTCTTATTGTCCTGCCATCCTCGGAGACACATTTGGGGAGGACCTGAGAAACAGTTATTTTGATGGTGATTCACAGACTATGAAACCCTTTGTCAACAAAAGCTAAGTCAGAAACCTCCCTGGTGTCCTTCTGCTGACTATTCACACAAGCTGAATATGCTGTACTTTTCTACCATGCTGTTTTAACCAGTAGTTTGTAAATGGTGATTAATTGTACTCAGTTTTCATATTTATAATATCCATACATTCTTCTTTAATTGTGCTTATATTAGTTATAGTATAAGCTGTCTTGAGTTCAATGTTGTTAGAATAAGGAAGATTAGCAAAAGCTCTAGCTATGCTCGACATTTCTTTGAATAAGTTCATAGCTCTTCTCCTTCCTAGTTTACCCACAGAACAACTCCAACAAACGCTGAAGAATGAGGTTGCCTGAAAAGTTGTGCAATGAAGCCTTGAACATCTTTCTTCCAAGCTGCAGCTAAAAGATCAACTTAGGCTGCCAGATGTTCTTGTGCTACTGGAAGTGGCTGCTGGGCACTCAAACTTGGGAATCATTCCTATGTGTACTGAACATTGTATGGCCACTTACTCAGATAAATGCCACAGTCTACATACTGGACGGCTCCCCAAAAGGCAGTCTAAGAAATGCTAGTCTATAACATTAGAGGCTAACCTATGGTTGGGTTTTCTTTGAAACAGAGGTGCCAGCTGAACAGCATTTTATATGTATACAAGTGCATATATAGTCAGTCAGCCTACCACTAAATCACTTTAATGCTCAAGCACTATTTGCAAAAGCAAAATGAAGCCTGAAGTGTATTTCAGAATTGGAACTATGGATTGCCCCATCACGTGCTATGTGGAATTATTCCTCATTCAGAAAGAAACTAGGCAGCTGCTTTGAAATATACAAAAGGTCCTTTAAAAAAAAAAGGATTTGTATAATGGGAATAAAAGAATAATGTGAACAGAACATGCGTTTCTGGTCCAATTACATCCTGTGACTGCATCAAAATATAAATGTCTCAGTGCTTCTGCATAACATTTTTATCAGCTGTGGCAGAGCCCATTATGAAACACCAGCTCACAACCATTCATGTTCTTCTTAAACACAGCTGGAAGTGCTGGTGCTTTGTACTCGAGCTATAAATGAAGCTATGTGACCAAAGGAAGCACTGACTTAAATTTCTGTGATTACTGAAAACAAAATACTGAAGACTCCCTTCAACTCAGTGGTCAAGAAGGGACACTATATGCAGAGTTCCCTGTGGCACATGGCATTTGCATTTCTTCCTTTTGATGTCCTTGTCTTGGGAAATGGCCTCTTACCCTTCCCTGCAGTTCTACTTGGAACTTGGTAGAAGAACATTCTCATCTGGTTCAGGAACAGCGTTCCGTACACTCTGGTGTTGAGACGTGCCTGCCACATGTCCACAGAAATGTCTCCAAACACAGACAGCACTGGCTCTTTGGCTATAAATCAAGATGAGTACTGAACCCTAGAGTTGGATACAACTGGCTTTCTAGCAAGAGCAACCTTTATCTGTAGGAACACTGGTTTACATCCATAGCAAATAACTTCAGTTATGCTTGCCAAGTTCTTGTTATGGAGAAGATTAAAGTAAAAGTAGATGAGATGATCAAGTTAGCAGATCCTATCCAAAACACAGACTACATCTTTACACAGTGACATATTCAGATTTTTTAAAAAATAAGGGGAAAATAAGAAACTATGCTCCACAGTAGAATGTATATTGGCTCCAGGGTAGCCAATTTGAAGGGCAATGGCTGAAATTGTAATGGTTTTCTGGGTCTCCAGATAGACAAATGTCAAGGCAGACACACCTCAAGGAGGCCTAAGTTTGGTCTTATTGTAGGTGGTGTCCTTAATTCATGGGCATCCATTTCCTTGCTATTCCCAGCTAGTGCCAAGTTATGGTGGCTCACTGCAATGCTGTTCATATGTGTGGTGAGTTTGTCATATTTGTTTAGGTGATAGCACAAGACATTGTTTATCTCATTCCTTCATGCACACACAATGAACATATATTATTTATCATTTTTACACCAAGGGCTACTCTGTGATATTGCAAAAGGTTGATAACACAGTTCCCTATCATCATCTCAACCCCAAAATCAGCTTTTGTCCTAAAATTCAAAAAAAATATATGGAAAGCTGATCTCCCAGCAAACCTAACTGCCTCAGATAATGGAATGGGTTCTTCAGAAACATGACAGACGTCACTACTATTCAACTTAGCCAGTCAAGACTAAGGGAAGGAAAGCAGGCAGCTAGCTTTTGAGTTACACTTTACTTGTGTGTGTTATGTGCTGGCTAGTTGGAACCAGTTTACAGCAATAGTTCTAGGGCTGTCAAGGTAAATGAGACATTTAAGGCATGGTTTTACCAGTTCCATTCTTCCACTGAGTTTCCAGGCTGTATAGAGGTCCTAATCAAGATCTCTTGAATCCTTATCAATCACTCTATCTACTGCATCACACTGGGCATCACATGCTCCACTAATATATGGTGCTAAATGGATTAGAAATACAAGGAAAGCAAATACTACTACTACTACTACTACTACTACTACTACTAATAATAATAATAATAATAATAATAATAATAATAATAATAATAATAATAATAATAATAATAATAATAATAATAATAATAATAATAATTGTGTGTCATCAAATTGATTCCATGGTTTTCTAGTTAGAAAAGAACACAGAAATGATTTACCATTTCCATCTTTTAGGGGTGCCTTCGAGCAGTGCAATTTGTCCAAGAGAATACAGATTGGCTTTTCTCCCAAAGACACAGCAAGGAATCAAGCTCCTACCCAGCCAGATACCTAAGCCACTCAGCTATTCATCCCATCCAAGGCCAGACAAGCTAGGCTTAAATATCAGAAGTTGGACCAGATTGCTCTGCTGACCAATAAAACAAGAAGAATATGTGCTTATTCTTGCCAGGTTTTTCTGTGAGATGGTTCAAGCAAATAAAATTAAGATGCATTACAAGAGAAAATTTTAAATAAAATACCCTTTACCAACAAGGCTGCAGTATGTAGCTACAACAAATTGAGTATGAAACACTGTGGGCATGCTGGACAAAGAGGAAGCTGCCTTGGTGTTATGTATGTTAACTGTGTTTTCTGACAGGAGCAGAATGTATCTTTTCTCATGTATCTATTCTTATACAAATAAGTGGATTGAAAATGTGCACACTCTGTTAGCCAATGGGCTTGTTGTTGTGGGTAGCCCAGGTCACTGATTGGTCAGCTACCTTTCCCGATTGGGTCATCTAGCTCGCACACGAGCAAAAAACCAACCGGCCTTTACAGAAGAGGAAATTGGTATGGGCTAATAGTGCATTAGCAGAAGTGACTCCATATTTCCTTGGCTGGGAGCACTGAGTGGATATAGGTTGTGTCACCCAAATGTCGCAGTGACTAGTAAACAGCACATAGAAGATTACTCACATCCTAGGAGACACAAAACCACAGTTAGACCAAACAACTAGAGCAAAGATGCCTAATGTTTACAAGAACTCCAGATAGGCAAGAACAGTCAGTTCCACTGTTCCTGTTGATTAGCATACCCATGGCTAACCTAGGCACGCAGTAACTTCTTAGACTGGCAAATGTACTGAGCCAATAATATGCTAGGAAAACAAGCCTTCTGTCACAGGGTCTCACACAGGCTGTGCGTGTGAGATCCAGGAATAGAATAAATACAGACCACCCAAGGATTCGGGACTGGCTTTTTCCACCATACACTTGCCTCTCCTCGCCTTCCTTGAATTCAGCACCTTTACTCCCACGGAGTTGTATTATTGTCACTGTTACTGTTTATAGTGTATATAAGTCCGAGGTTTGCCCCATCCAAACTGTGTTCAAACCCCACTAATAAAGAGCTGAATTTCACTACTTTACTCATTTGCTTCTTCATTCCCTGAACACAAAACTTGGACTGAGTTGTTCTCTAGAACAGACTACAAGTGATTAGCAGTGCTGCTTCAGCAATTCTAAAATGTATCTTTCCCTGCCCTCCCTGAAGTTCAACCAGAAGCATTCCCCATGCAAAGCAGGTGTTATACCACAGAGCTCACCAGCTGTGACTATCCAAGAGATTCTTTGCACCTGCAGTGCTGCTCCTCCAGCTGCCTCCTTGCTCAACAAAACACGATGGGCCCAAGATAGTCATAGCAATAAGCCAGAAATGAGGAGAGAAAGTGGTAGTGGATGAATGTGCTTGGTCCCATCACCCCAGTTAGAGTGGTGCATATGCAAACAGCTTCAAATGGAGATGAGAGATCCCGTTACCAACTGGAAATAAAGGGTGTTGAACGCTGAGGCTTTAACAGGTTTTATTACTGGGCTGTTAAAGTCCTAATTCCAATCAAGTAACATTAAGATGCATAATTAATCCTTCTCCTTTGCACTTTATGTTAGTCTATATTTTAAGCATAATAAAAGCAGAGACATCACCCTGCCAACAAAAGTCCACATAGTTAAAGCAATGGTATTCCCAGTAGTAATGTATGGCTGTGAGAACTGGTCTGTAAGGATGGATGAGTGTAGAAAAAGAGACACCTTTGAACTGTGGTTCTGGAGAAGACTTTTGAGAGTCCCCTGGACTGCAAGGAGATCAACCCTGACTTCTCCTTGAAAAGACAGCTACTGAAGCTCAAATACTTTGGCCATCAAATTAGAAGAGAGAACTCACTGGAGAAGGCCTTGATGCTAGGAAAGATTGAAGGCAAAAGGAGAAGGGTGAGGCAGATGAAGAGATGGTTAGAGGTCATCATTGATGCAGTGGGCATAGATCTGGGCAGACTCCAGAGGATGGCATGCTGTTGTCCATTGGGTCACAAAGGGTCAGACTTGAGTGTGCAACTGAACAACAATAATATTTTGAGCTTTACAGGCACATCACAATAAAAATATACTTTAAAAGACAAGTTTCACAAGCATATACTGTAGACATAAGCTAAAACAAAATGTTAAAAACATCTAAAAGTGTTTTGAGCACTTTATATTTTAATGAATTCTAAATAGCCAACTGAGACTTATAGAAGAGGTCTGGGATTGTTGTTGTTTTTCTAGATACCTCCATTAGTAACTAAGTTACATCATCACACATGTTCATAGCACCTCTTTTTTTTAGACCTGTACTCCAATTCAAAAAGCATTAGAAACGTCATGGAAGTTATCCTAACCACTTAAACTGCTGCAGAAAATTTTATATCTACTGCTGACTCAATAGAACACAAAGTCAACAATTTTGGGACAGCTTTATCTCTCCATTTTTTAAATAAGCTAGTGAAAAGTCCCCTGGAGAAAAATCAATACAAGCTTTTTTTTTAACATGAGCAATCAATATGACATTCAAACATTCTCATTAAAATAAGATACTAACCCTCACCTAGTATTCTCTCCCATTGAGAAGAGCTCAAGTTGGGAGGGGGACACACATACACAACATCATAGCCACTTTTCAGGTCATCCTTCTGATTTGCAGGGACAAACTAAATTTTTGCAACAGCAACATAAAACTTTGAGGTATTTTGCTGGGCAAAGCCTTGCTATTGATTTTACTTCTTCAGAGCAGACAGACACATTTATGATCAAAGGCACCAAGAGTACAGCATTGCCTTCCGTCCAACATCCTCCTTCACACCAAAGAATGACTGCCTTGTGGATTTCTCCTTTAAACTTTGCAACATAAAAGCCACTGCTCTGCCTACCTTGTTCCTGCTTTTTAGCTTAATAATCGAGGATAGGTAAGAGATTTCCTCCACCTCCATCCCTTACACATATACATATTTCGATTTTGGCAGAGCCTGGGACCTGAACTGAAAGTTACAAGAACACTTTTCCAGTTTCCTCAATTACAGCTTTGAACAAGAAATGTATTCGGAACAAACGCCAAGAGTGCTGGATCCCTGTATCATTTCCAGCCAAATCTTACATTGGAAATGATACAGGGATGCCGTGTTATAACAATTCAATAAGAAAATTGATAAAGCAACCAGGAGATGTGATAAGTGACATCTCTCCTTGGAGGTAAGGAATTTAATATGGGGGTGACATTTTAAGCAGCAGCACAATTATTCTAATCTATTCTATTTTATTCTATCCCATTCTGCTCTGCATTACTCTATTTTTTTCATGTAGTCTTGGTTATAGCCTCAGCGGATGGTGTATTCTATGTCCAGTCATTTAAGCCATAATTATCTGTTTTGGGATACCAGGAAAAGTGGAACAGAAAAGGAAGTTGGAAAATTGAGATTTTGATACTACAGATTTGCACAGAATGATACAGTGTGAGAAACTTACAGTGAATCATATTTAATATAGTCATAATTAATTATGTACCATCAAGTCACAACTACCTCATAGCGATCTTAGCAGGACTTTCATTTATGGAGGTTTCACCATTTCCACTCCCTCGGTGAGCTTCCATGACCATGTGGGGTTTAGAAAATGGTCTACACAGTCCCAATCTGTCACAACATACACTACACCAACTCGGGTCCCCTATCATCATGCACTGGAGCTAAAACTATATCCAATTCAAGCCCACGCCACTGCATGAAAAAGTACTTGTGGGTTTATCATGTGAAGAAGCCAGAACCCAGAATTTTTCAGAAATGGATGACATACAGACAATTAGGTCTCTGCATTCAGTGAAAAAGGAGATGTGGTATGATAAAGGATACCACAGTTCAAATGAGGATGACTTTTTAAAAATAATCCAGCTGTCTATAATTTAGTTATGGTAAACCTGAAAAGACTTCCTGTTCTTCTATACCAGAGTTTGCCTTGTTGGTATTATTGTAGTAGTTGTTTTTGTTTGTTGTTGTTATTATTGTTGTTGTTCTATCGCATAGTCGAGTCTGACTCTTTGCGACCCCATGGACCATCGCACGCCAGGCACCCCATCTTCCACCATTCTCCCCAACCAGCTCAGCTCTGTGCCCACTGCGTCAACAATGCCATCTAGCCATCTCATTCTCTGCTGCCCCTTCTTCTTTTGCCCTTGACCTTTCCCAGCATCAAGGCTTTCTCAAGTGAATCCTCTCTTCTCATTTGATGTCCAAAGTACTTTAGCTTCATCTTCAATATTTGGCCTTCCAAGAAGCAGTCAAGGTTGATTTCTTTTATGATCAACCTATTTGCTCTCCTCGCTGTCCAAGGGACTCTCAAAACTTTCATCCACATTTCACATTTCAAAGGCATCTATTCTTCTGCGCTTAGCTTTCCTAATGGTCCAGTTTTCACAACCATTCATTACTACCAGAAATACCATTGCTTTGACAATGCGGATTTTTGTTTACAAGGTGATATCTCTACTTTTAACTATGTTTACCAGGTTTCTCATAGCTTGTCTCTCAGGAATCAGTCACCTTTTTTTTCATGCCTGCAGTCACCATCTGCAGTGATCTTGGATCCTAAGAATGTAAAGTCTGTCACTGCTTCTACTTCTTCCCCATCTATTTTCCAGGGAGTGATAGGGCCTGTTACCATTATCTTGGTTCTCTTGATGTTGAGTCAGCAAATCAATTTCAATACATACATATTTTTAAGAGGTATGTGAAATATTCAAGAGATCATCAGTTATTGCCACACCTTTTTTAGTTTCCATGATTGACCAAAAATTTAGTTTCCATTATTGTCCCAGGTCTCCTGTGACACATGATACCACATTTGTTCTCAGTTAGTGGTGCAGTTCAAACATATTGAAAGGGTTTGTGGTTCAGCATTAAAACACATGCACTGCATCCAGAAGATACTGAGATCAATTCTCAGCATCCTCAGGTAGGGTTAGGAAAGACTCCTACCTGCAGCCCTAAAAATCTAGTGCCAACCAGTCATCAGTTCTAAAACAGAGGGACCAAGATGCTAATTCACTACAAGGAAATCTCCTATGTTCCTATGTGTACTTAAGAATGTGGGACTGGCTGAAACCACTATATCTGCAGCTGGACAACTTTCTAAAACCTCAGGTATGCCTTCTGCTGAGTGGGATGCTGAAGTTCACAATTACAGTAGAACCCTGCATAGCTCTTCGCTATGCAGTTTTTTCGTTATGCGGTTCCCTATGGGAGATACTCTGCATAACGGGGAAAAATGTTCATTAACCGGGGTTCCCATTAAATGGGTATTCCCCAGTTACCAAAAACCCTGCATAACAGGGGAAAATCCGTTATGTGGGGTATCGCCATTGCATAATGAATGTTTTGTTGTGTGAATTTTTCGCTATACGATGCATTCGTTATGCGAGGTACCACTGTATCAGCTTTTTATGTGGGAGCCACAGAGACATCATCTTTCTTTGTAGCAGGAAGACAGAAGCAGAAGTGAAAAACATTGTATCTCCTCTGTGCTTTACATCAGATCTGCAACATATTGAACACTATCCACATTTATTAGTAGCTGGTCTATTAGGGCAAAGGAGGAACTGCTCCATGTAGTAGTCAGGGTTAGAGATAGGGTCAAGGTCAGCCACCTAGAGCACTTCTCCAGTATCCCTACTAGAGACAGAAGGTCAAGGACCAACCTTTCTTCTTCTCCTCCACAACTTCGAGCTTCTGTTTATGTGAGGGACAGTATGGTGAAATAGAAGGGCAACAGCAGCTGGAATCTCACAACAGTTTACTCTTCTGCCTTCCACTCCACTGGATTCAGTGAGTGCTTACTGCCTCGCATCTATCTGGGATGTTTGTAATACATACAAAGCTGGGATCTATAGTTCCCAGTATCATAGCACTAGCCATACTATCTGGGGGACTTGGTGGTATTATACAATACAAAAGTAACTTTTCCAAATTCTGGAAACATAGCCTGTGGTACTTCCTGTTGTTATAACACAACGGTGGTGGGTCTGATTACTGCTGGGGAGGGGGAGTCGGCTTACAGGAAGAAGGTTGAGATGCTGACGGAGTGGTGTAGGGAAAACAATTTATTCCTCAATGTAAAAAAGACAAAATATATCATTGTGGACTTTAGAAAATGCAAACTGAACATCCAGCCACTTATTATTGAAGGGAATTGTGTGGAACAGGTCTCGGTGTTTCGATTTCTGGGAATGGAGCTGAGGGATGATCTAACATAGGGAGCAAACACCAAAGATCTGATGAAGAGAGCACAGCAGAGGTTATACTTCTTGAGAATCCTCAGGAAGAACAATCTTTCAAAGGACCTGCTGTTGGCATTCTACCACTGTAGCATAGAGAGTGTGTTAACCTATGGTCTGTGTGTATGGTTTGGGAGTTGTACAGCTAGGGAAAGAACAATGCTGTCCAGGGTCGTAAAGACTGCGGAGGGGATAATCGGGCATACTCTTACCACTCTAGATCAAATCTATGCCACCAGGTGTTATAAGAAAGCTGTAGAGATTGTGCCCCGGAAATGATCTCTTTCAGCTTTTGCCTTCTAGAAGAAGGTATAGGGTCATAAAGACCAGGACCAGCTGTTTGAGAAATAGTTTCTACCCAAAAGTGGTTCTGGCTTTGAATGCAGTGCAATGCAGTCTATGAGGGAGCTTCTGTATATAGTTTTTAGAGTTTTTAGAGTTTTAGAGTTTCTTAGAGTTTTAGAGCTTTTTAGGGGTTAAATGTGTATATGTGGGGTGGGAGTATGTTGATAATTTTGCATAGTTGTATTTTGTTTAGGTTTTGTTGGGTTGATAAACATTTTCCCCCCAATTTCATTGTTCTGTGCAGGACAATGACAATAAAGATTTATCTATCTATCTATCCATCTATAATACAAGTCGATTTGAATTTTTTTCTGATTACAAAGTGCAAAACCCAATTCAAATTGGTCTGGTCTTTTTTTGCTACCAGTGTGGCATTTCTCCTGTGCCACTGGCAATTTCCACATTTTTTCAAGCTGGAATAGTTTTAACAGATCTTTTCCTGTTTGATCAGTTGGTTTGTTCTTGTAAAGACACAGGTGTTTGTCTGTGGGTAGTTTCCGTGATGTAGGCAGTTGGGGTATGATACAGGGGCCACCTGACTCACACATTCTTTCCCTCCAATCGTACTTCAAGATGATGATGATGATGATGATGGTAATTGTTGTTGTTGTTGTTGTTGTTGTTGTTATTATTTGCTTTATACATATCTGAGATTAGCACTATATCATTTTGTCATCTTGCCACTAGCATTGATATACTAGTTTAGTGCTAGATCACTTTTGGGAAAGAAAAAAAGTAAGAATTACAAATAACACAGATTAAATTAAAAATGATCCTGTGATATGTTGTATTCCTGTACAGGTTCTTCTTCCTCTTCTTCTGTGTCTAGGCCAGACATGAAATTGCCAAAATGAAGACACCCTTGGATGAGTTCATCCTCCAGTTCCCTTCGCCTGACCTAGTGTGAGAAAGATTAGCTGGCAGCACAAGGTTGCTGTTACTAGGTTCAAAAATACTACAATCTTCAAGGAGGCTCTTTCTTTGTACCCCCTGTACAGGTTAAGAAGAACTTTGGCAGGCTGTCACCTTTTTGCAACACTGTACTGTACAACCATTTCAAGAACAAGTGGCTTTAAAGAAAAACCATACAAGGATTTGCAGAGGTGAGACCAGAGGAAGTTAAGAAAGAAGAGAGTGATGTGGGCTGAATCATCATGAGTGAATACTGAACTCTCGAATCAATCTACAGCCTCAGTGTGATCGCTGACTGCAAATCCAACCACGATACATGCTGTGACTCATAGAGTGGCAAAGCCAAATTAGAGCAATTTGTCGCAGATGAAGCCAGATTAAAGTGTACAAGTAATGTTGCCATTAGTACTTTCATGCAAACCATTTTGGTCTTCAAGACATTATATTGCAGGTTTGTAAAGGAATGAATTTGGAACACAATCTTCTACTGCTATGCTCCAAGAGTTAAAGATTGAGAATGCACCATCTTTCCAATGCCAGACTAATAATGAAAGCAATATGTAGTCCCATTAACTAAATCTTTCAAGGTATAGACTATACATTTCCAGGCACAGGAAAGAAAAGGGTCTCAAATCACTAGTGTAACATTTGCGCTAATAATGTCCAATTAAGACCCCCCATTCAAACTCTTTGTACTCATTAGTAAAAATTGCAACTAGGTTTTCTCTGTCATTTTCTTCATGAAATTGTTATGAGTGTTAATGGATATGTTCATTAAGATATCATTTAAGAAAAATTACATCTGTCAAAGGTTTTTTCACCTCAGTTTTCCTGAGCTATGGTATTTCAAAGTCATCTACCACTGAAATTTCAATGAAACTTGAGAGACAACCTGGATAAGTGGCTTGCCTGTTCCACCCAGTGGTGAGAAAAGGAAAATATTGCATGAAAAGGGGAATGTCTCAAGGGGCAGCAAAAGGGCCTGGCAATTTTTGGGTAAAGTTATTCACGTTAAAATTAGTTTTGCAATAATGACCACTAAAAGAAACAACATAGTGACAATTACAGCATTTCCTTCCTCTTTTCTAGGCTCAAATGAAGATAAAGTGGAAATAACCAGCTAAAGGGGAAAAACCATTAAAGCTGTTACTACACAGGGAGGAATGCCTGGTTTGCTTTGCAGGTTTTAAAGCCAAGTCCCTACTGGTTTCCACTGCTGAGATTGCTGTAGTCATCCACACTAACCCAATTAATTATCCCATAGCAAGAGTCCACACTACACTTCCCACTCAATTCAGTTTCCACTGGGAACACAGCTGCATCATCCTAATACCACCCTCTTCCCCACCCCATTCCCCATTCTTTTGTTGAATTCCCCCCCTCCCCAGAGGAAGAGATTCAGTTAAGTTTAATTATCTGCTGTAACACCACATCATCATAGTATTACTGTAGGACACATCCACAACTGAACTAGAAAACAGAGAAAACTAATGGCAGCTAAATCTGTACAAAGTAAACAACATGCTGCTAGGTGAACAAAATGAAATAAATGTCCAAGGGGAAAGACTGAGATTGCCAACTCTGAAAGAAACTACAGGTAAATTGCAATGTAGTTGCACTCTAAATCAGAATTAGCAAAAGATGTGGAAGAAAATTACAAAGAGGAATTTCAAATTGGGGAAAACATATTTTTTTAATAGCAGAATATGATAGAACAATGTAGATTAAATCAATATTTGATCTTCATTAGTATCATTTTAAATATTAATCATTCAAGATTACAAAATTAATATTAGTTGGTTTAAAGAGGAATTAAAATTATGCATAGTGGAGTTTAACTATAGATGCAGCTTAGTTCAATGCCCACAGATAGAGACATATCTCCAAGGGAATTCAACAGAACCTATTTCCAAGTACAGTAGTGTGCAATTTGATTTTTAAAAATATAATGTGCCTAGTTTAAGAAATCTAATCACCACCAGCCGTATCATACAAAAAAATAAATAAACCACTAACAGTGTTCTGAAATGTTTTGGAAGAGAGATAGAGAATATGCGGTACTCTGGATGCTGGTTGGCTGTCATTCTTATGTAGTGGAGGCTAATGACTCTAATTTCCTGGACGTGAGTAAATCCACTCCAAATTATAGTCTGAACCTTGGAGAGCTCCTGTAAAATCCAGACAAATTTGAAATCAAGTTGCGAGCCTCCACTATCACCATCATCTCTGATGAGTAGCTATGCTGACAAGCTATGAATCAGGAAGTCCTAAACCTAGTCCATATTTCTGGCAAGAGCTCACAATGTAGCTCCAACAACTTACTCCTTCTGAACCCTATTCCCTTCATTCGAAATATGGATATAACAATACTAACATTATTCATACAGGATTAGTATAACAGCTGCAACAACATTATCCACCCCTTCAATATGTTATGTGAATACTCTGTTTTGTTGTTATTAAATCATGTTAGTTACCTCTTGAACATGGATATTACCGTGGCTGACTATGGGTTGTTTTTGACATCAAGAGTTCCTATTTGTTCCAGCAAGAGAGGTTTCACAAAGGGAAATGTCACAATGCCTGGTTATAACCTACCTTAAACTGAACTGCTACAGGGATGTCTGAACTGTGCACATCTTCCAAATGCTGCTTGGCATGTACTCTGGAAAATATAGAATGACTATTCAAGCTGAGAAAGCAGTGTCTTATTTATGGAGAAGCAAGATGATTTCATGCATCATAAATCATAAAAGTTGGCCCTCGACTGGCCTGAGAACATATTTATTGAACAGAGAGTAACATGACAACTGATCGGCAAGGTGCTAGTGGGGTTTTGTTTAATGTGTGTGCAAATAAGCATTCAGGAGGGCAAGCAGAGGGGTAGGAAGGATGTGTGTCAGCCACATAGAAAATTTCTCCAAGTGTTGTTCAAAATGGATGCAAAATTTTCCCTAAGCAACCCATTCATTTCAGCTTCTGTATGCTGCCAATATTTGATGTGAAAAACAGTATGGTATCTTAAATAAAAGTGAAAATTCACAAAATACTCTAAGGAAAATATGGGAAGATGAGTTAGGTATATCGATAGGAGAAGATGCGTGGAGGAAAAAATGGAAGCAACGCTTGATGAAACAATTATCAAATAAGGAAAAAGAGCATAATTTTAAACTAATATGGAGATGGTACTTGACTCATGTGAGAGCACACCAGATACATAGGATGGGGAATGATAAATGTTGGAGATGCAATAAAGAAAAAAGCACCTGTATTCATATGTGGTGGGAGTGTGAGTTTGCACAAAAAATGTTGGAGGTGGTTGGAGCAGGAGCTGAAGAACATCTTTAAAATAGAAATAGTCTTAAACCCCAAAATAACTCTTTTGGGTGAGGTTCAAGAGGTGAAGTTAGAGGGGGGAAAGGAAAGAATTACTATTAATGCTCTTATCAGTAACAAGACAATTGCCTCAGAATGGAAAAATAAATTTGAGATAAAAAAGAGAAAAATGGTACAGAATGGTATGGAAGCTAGCTTTGAACGACAAACTAACAACTGAAATGAAACAAAAAAAAGGTGTGAAATTGCAAGAAATACGTTTTGGGAAATTTGGGAGTCATTTGTAATAAATGCTGTAACTAATAAAGAGGGGATCAAACCACCCCAAGAAGAATATAAATTTTGGACTATAACTTGAAAAATTGGAAGAATTCACTGGCATTTTATCCTTGTAAATACCTGTGTTTTCACTTATCTGTCTAACTGCACATAAGTCTGTGTAATGTAAAGATTGGCAATTTAAAGAGAATTTGTAGGAGGCGTGATGGGTTCATGGGGATGGGTTAATATGCTAATGTATGTATTGAGTTATAAAAGCAAGATTTTGTAACTTAAAAAAAGAAAGGGAAAAAAGTAGCCAGACTGATCCTGTTGACAAACAGCATACAATTCTGTCTTGGAAGTGACCAGTAACAAAGAATTGTTACTGGGCAGCTAGAGCCTTTTCTCAACACTGAAGGTTCACCTAGCTTATATTATACTTGTAAATTAACAGGAATCTCACAACTCTCTCTGCAGTCTAACCACAACTTTTATGTTACCTTTGTAGTTATGAGGTGTGAATTCTTATTAAATGGTTGATGAGATAAGGATGCTGTTTGTGCTGTACTTCACAATGCCTTCCACATTTTCTGTTCCAGGCACTGAGATGACAACAAAGCAGATAGGATGAGAGTATGTTTTGCATCACAACCTAGCTGTTTGTAACATTCAGATGATTTTCTTAAAAGTAACTGAGGATACAACTATTTCATTTACTTTGGGAACTAGGCTGATAGAATTACCTTTTAAAAATGCAATATAGCAGAAACTAACTACTGTACTGTAACTATTGAAAGTTTTACTCAGCCTTAAACCTATAACGTTTAAGCAGTTATTTTTGGGAAGCAACTTTCCAAGTTGTGATAGAGCGTATTCTTAGCAGACATATTAACTGGGAGAAGATATAGGAATCTGAAAGACACATGGGTAAATAGGCAATATTGACTGCAGGCATGTCCCAAAACATTGTAGGAATAAAGTCAGTCACTGAGATTAAGCTTGGAAAAAACATCGAAAGATGGGGAAACTATTAGTGTACTACTCTCCCAATGCCCCAACCCTTTCAGGGTTGCAAGTTGCCATATTCAACACCTCTTCAAATTTCTCTAAAGCAGGAGTTTTCAACCTTTTTAAGCTGGGGGCTGGGTCATTTAATTTATTTTAATTTAATAGTCATATTTATATATGCCGCCCACTCAGGCAGAACCCGACTCAGGGCGGCATTACAACAAGTTCTAAAAACACATAAAAACACTTTAAAAGACCCATATCCCACCCACTTTTAAAAAAACCATATCCCACCCACCCATCCCACCCACTATAAAAAGAAGAAGAGAGAGTTCTTAATGGTTTACATAAGCCAGCAGGCGGGGACCGTGTTCCCATTCAGGCCCCACACCTGCCCTGCCAGCCAGGTCTTCAATCCTTTCCTGAAGGGCAGCAATTCTCTTTGAAGTCTTAGATCTGTTGGCAGGAGGTTCCAGAGAGTTGGTGCGGACACGGAGAAGGCCCTCCTTTGGGTGCTAGACAGATGTGCACCCCAACTGATGGCACCATTAGAGAGCCCCTCCGGTCCGCTCTGGTTGGACGGGTAGACACTCTTGTGACGATGCGGTCTCTAAGGTATCCTGGCCCACTGCCATATAGGGCTTTAAAGGTCAAAACCAGCACCTTGAATTGCACCCGGAGACAAACTGGTAACCAGTGCAGCTCCCGAAGTAGCGGTGAGGCATGGGCATATCGCCCACATCCCATCACCACCCGGGCTGCCGCATTCTGGACCAGCTGCAGCCTCCGAATGGTCGTCAAGGGCAGCCCCATGTAGAGCGCATTACAATAATCTAGTCGGGAAGTGACCAGAGCATGGGTGACCATAAGCAAGGAGCCCCGGTCCAGGAGCGTGCGCAACTGGCGAATCACCCGAAGTTGGGCAAAAGCCCTCCTGGCCACAGCCACTACTTGTTCTTCTAGCAGCAGCCGCGAGTCCAGAAGGACCCCCAAGTTGCGCACTGGGTCTGTCTGGGGCAAAACAGCCCCATCCAGTACCAAAGATGGTAACTCCCTGGATAACACGGGGCCCCTTATCCACAGCCACTCTGTCTTGCTGGTATTCAGCCAAAGCCCATTGGCCCCCATCCAGACCCAATGGCCTCCAGGCATCCGGATAGGATTTCAACAGCATCACTGGGGTCCCCATGGGCCGAGATGTACAACTGAGTGTCATCCGCGTACTGATGGTACCGCACCCCGTGGGAACGAATGATCTCACCCAGTGGCTTCATGTAGATGTTAAATAGGAGAGGAGAGAGCACCGAGCCCTGAGGCACCCCATACTTGAGGAGCCTAGGGCTGGACCTCTCACTCTCTAACCACACCGACTGGGTACGGCCCTCCAGAAAAGAGGAAAACCAGGACAACACAGTGCCCTGGATCCCCAATCCTTT
Organism: Bradypodion ventrale; assembly: GCA_035047345.1. Lineage (NCBI taxonomy): Eukaryota > Metazoa > Chordata > Lepidosauria > Squamata > Chamaeleonidae > Bradypodion > Bradypodion ventrale. Next base: position 64,056,051 of record JAWDJE010000003.1, on the reverse strand, counting down.
GAGCCGTTCCAGAAGGATACCGTGGTCGACGGTATCGAAGGCCGATGAGAGGTCAAGAAGAGCAAGGATGGATGGATAACCCCCGTCCCACTCCCGCCAGAGATCATCCATCAGTGCGACCAATGCCGTCTCCGTACCATACCCGGGCCTGAATCCTGATTGAAAGGGGTCATGCTCCTTCAGACAGCTTTGGGGGGGCAGTTGGCCATTTTGCCCTCCTGGTGTGGCACTTCCTGGTGGCACTTCCTGGTGTGGTGGAGATGGTGGTGGGGCAAATGAAATAGTGTCATGGGCCACATCCTGCCTGTGGGCCACAGGTTGAGAATCCCTGCTCTAAAGTGTCACCAAGAGTACTCCTGTCATGATGTCAAAGGCATAAATGCTTGTTTCATGGTCTGAAATGCAGACTTACATATTGGTAAAATATACATTTACAGTACAACAAGAGAAGTGGTTGATTTCCATTACTATTTGAAATGCAGCAAATCACATTAGAAATGTATCAATACAAAGGCTTCAGCTCTGTCCCAATCAAAGTACACCACCCGCATTCTCTTATGTTAAGATCACAAAAACAATGGAAGGAGGTGCTAAGGAAAACTGTGTCACAGCACTAGATGCGAAGAATGCTGCCATCAAGGAAAAAATGCACAGAAAAAATTTGCCAGGATAAATGTTTTCTTTTTTAAAAAAAACAGCTAATTCTTTGTGGTTGAGCTTTTAAGCTAAGATAAGATAACTCTTTATTGTCATTGTCCCCTTGCAGGAACAATGAAATTTTGTCAGTCCTTGGGCAACATTGTGCATTTGTTATGTGGATGCTCGCAACATTTCTTCAAGATGCTAAAGGAATTTTCCAGATTCAACTTGGCAGCCAATTTTTTTTGGGCAAACTAGGGATAGAGAAGCATCCATGCACATATAACAGGTACACACAAAGCACTCGTGAAAATGATACACTTTACAGCTTTTATAATCGAGACAGTGGCAGAATGGAGCCATTGAGGGACTCGAACAGAGGGTGTTTGTAAGAAACACTCTCTCTTTTTTCATGCTATCCTCCCTTTTTTATGGCGAGTTTTTTCTTAAAGCCATCTTTTCACATTAGAAAGACCTTTGTGACTTATTTTGTCAAAATAAGCCACCCTCACGCCTTTGGAAGAAAGGCCTTCTCCCCGTTCTTCTCCCCTCTGCCTTTCAAGACGGGTGGATTTGCATAGAGGCAGAATGACTCACAGGCCCCGTCTTTCTGTTCCCTCTTCCCTCACTCTAATTAGCAACTGCTTTTCTGTATGGACGTCCCCTCCACACACACACACACACACACACTAGAAAGGCGGGAAAAGCAGAGACTATGTGTGAAAGACAGAGGCAGATGGTGTCTTCTTAAGCTCCTTTTTGCGCCTGAGCCATCCTGTTGGCAAATAACATACAATGTCTTTCTAAAGATCACAGCCCAATAATGGCAGCAGGACTGAGGTGGGCTGTGAACCATTCAGACAAGGAGAGAAGAAGAAAAGCTATGGTGCAAGGGCACAGAAAAGGAGAAATGAATGAAGGAGAGGAGTGAGGAGAAAGCCCCCCAAATAAGAGCTGTTTCCCAGCTGCCTCTGAAGAAGTGGGTCACCAGCACAAAAGCAGGGGCCCACAGCACCCTTTACAATTAGCATAGACTTCTCTGGGCCTCAGAGGCATTCCTTGTGGGTCCTAAACTTTGCCAGGACATGTTGCCCAGCAGCCCAAACTGTTGGTTCAATAGATAGACAGAAGGTTTCAAATTACATTTGGAAAGTTTCTCCGGAAAAAGTTAACAGTTAGTAAGTTCTTACTGAGACAGATATTGGGTTCACAAACTATTCATTAAAATTTTATCACTTGTCTGTTAACTTGCCCATCTCTGTGTTCAGCAGTGTGGCCTAAAGGTACATGGATCATACCTGTCAACCGCGGCTTCTGTGCACAACGGTTCTGCACAAGTCGCCTTCTACGCATGCATAGAAGGCTTTTACGCTTGCGTAGAACCCTTTTACGCTTGCATAGCCTTCTACGCAAGCGGCGTAGCCTTCTACACAAGCGTAAACGGGTTCTACGCAAGCGTAAAAGCCTTCTACACATGCGTAGAAGACGACTTGCCCAGAAAGGCTGCGCAGTACCTCCTTTCCCCCGCTGCCAAATTCTGGGGTTTCGGCAGCGCGGGGTGGGAAATGGTGCAAATCGGCGTCGAAAACCATGAAATCCCAGCCAATCTGGGAAGGTTGACAGGTATGACATGGATGGCTTCACCATTGTATCTTTAGTCATGTAGTCAAACATCTGTTAGGTGGGTGAATCAATATGGCTGCATAGTTGCTTAGTACATTTATGTCCCTTTCCTCTCATGAGCTCAAGCCAGGATGCATGGCTTTCCTGTTCCCCACTTTATCCTTGCAAAGTGCATCTTGTTCTCCCATGTCCCAAACCAACTCTCACAACTACACTGGAATGAATTTTTAGTCCCCTGTTTCTACCCAGTACCTGTGTTTTCCTTTGTGATTTGCTTGAAAGTGGTTGAAACCAACTTCTAATTAAATAGTTCTGTGATGTGCCCAGGGCCCACAATACAGAGCAGTTTAAAAAACACAATGAGGGCATTGCCAGAGTTTACAGTCAGGCCATTCTCCATTTTAAGGTAAAGGTTTCCCTTGCTCAAAAGCCAGTCGTATCTGACTCTAGGGTTCAGTGCTCATTTTTGTTTCAAAGCCGAAGAGCCAGCATTGTCTGCTTCTGCAGACATTTCCGTGGTCATGTGGCAGGCACGGAATGCTGTTACCTTCCCACCAATGTGGTCCCCATCTATCTACTTGCAATTTCTTGCTTTCGAACTGCTAGGTTGTATGGGAAATCCCTGCAGTTCCAGTGCTTCTTCATTTGAACCTAATGGCTATGAACTTCTATATAAAATCCTTCTTACGCAACTTGTATACAATGGCAAAGAAACCATCTAAATAGCTGTGATTCATAAAACAAGTAAAATTAAGCTCAGTGAATCAGCTTACTCAAGCAATAGTGATTGCACTTACATACCACCCCATAGTGCTTAAAGCACTCTCCAGGTAGATCACAGGTAATTAGCATTTTGCCCCCAACATGCTGGGTACTCATTTTAATGACCTGGGAAAGATGGAAGGCTGAGTCAACCTTGATCCTTTGCCACCACCTTCGGCTCTCCTGGTGGGGCGGGTAGACTCCCGTGAGGATGGACGCCGAGCCAACCCACCACCAGCTGGCATCCCAAGCCCCACCTCCAGCCCGGGACTTTTAAAAGGCTGTCGAGGTGGCTGAGCCTTCGCCACTGCCTTTGGCTCTCCCGGTGGGGCGGGGAGGCTCCCGTGAGGATGGACGCTGAGCCAACCCACCACCAGCTGGCGTCCCAGGTGTTGCCACCACCAGGACTTTCATGGCTGCTATTTTCCTTCTGAGAATTTGTTGTCGGGAGAGGGAGTGAGTCATGGGTTAATCTGTTATTTTTCATTGTATTTTGTATCTACTGGATTTTGTATCTATTGTATTTTGCACCGTGTTTTCTATATTGTATTTTTTGCTTTTTGTGATATTGGAACTGTACTTGTATTGCATTGTATTGTATTTTCATGTTGAATATGCCCTTTTGATATATTGATTGTTATTATTCTGACATGTTGTGCTGAGATATTGTATTATTATTATGGAATTTATTGTAAACGTATTGACTATTTATTTTCTGTATCATCAACCGCCCTGAGTTGGGTAACTGCCCTGAGTTGGGTAACCGCCCTGAGTTGGGTTGTACCTGAGTGGGCAGTACATAAGCGTGAAAAATAAATAAAATAAATAAATAAATAAATTATATTGTTATTGTTATTGTATTAACTTGCTGTAAGCCACTCTGAGTTGGCCTGTGCCGAGTAGAGCGGGGTATAAATCCAATAAACATAAACATCAGGATCAAAATTGTGAGCAGAGTTGTGGCTGCAAGGACCTTGATCTTTAGGAAGATGTTATGTGAAAAACCTGCAAACCTCTGAACAAATTCCACTTAAATTCAGATTACCATATTGTTTCCAACAGGGCATTTTCTGTCATTATCTAGGTATGTACCGTAAAACCTCAGATAACGAAGGAGGGTTCTGATAACAAAAAAATCACATAGCAAAAGGAAATGCATAGAAAATCATGCCCTTGGATAATGATTTTTTTTTTTGCCTGTGGAAAATAAATTCCCCCCAGATGCATTGTGTTTGGGAGAGTTTATAGCAGGGGATCCAATGTTTTCCCACCACAACCAGTTTTGTGGTGGTGAAGGGGTCACACACTTTTTCCAGCTGCACTGCTTGCCATGGAGGCAGTGGGGTGGGGTGGGATGTTTTCTCTGTGTTGGGATGTTTTCTCTGTGTTTCCAAGGTGTGGTTTCAGTGAATTCCTGGAAAGGTGATCGGGGCTTCTGAAGGAGCTTCCCTCAGAAGCCTCGACCCCGGCTCTGGCTGCGCACACACGAGATGTCCAGGCTGGGATCAGGGCTTCTGAAAGAGCTTTCTGCAGAAGCCCCGCCCCCAGCACTGGCCACACACATGATGGCCGGGCTGCGCTTGGTTAATGAAAGGTGTACGAAAGGTCCTAGAGAACATATTAAGTTCGTTATCTGAGGTACCACTGTACACTCATATTGGGTAGAAGGAGGAACTCTAGCCCTACTTCCTTTATGTCTAGTTTCATCATCTTTCAAAACACTGGGGCTGAGAAATTCAAAGAGAGAGAGTTTGAGCCACCCATGGGTTTCTCCACAGGTCCCATGTGAAATGCATTCATTCACAGTGAAGGGTCTGTTCTTCAAACTCATTGCTCTCCATTTGTAAGAGAGTGACAAACAAAGTTGGGTTCGAGTGCTCCACCCATTCATGGTAGACACACCTACTGCATAAAGCTACTATGACTAAAGAAACACAAGTTTACACCTCTTTATAGATACTAAAGGAAGCAATTTGTTAGCAGTTTGCTAGCTTTTAAAAACTACATAAGGACTAAAACCCAAGAAGAATGAGAATAAAGTGTATCCATGACATTTCAGATGTAGCTTCTTTATAACATCACCATAAATTGGAAGGACATGAACAGCATATAACAACAATATATATGTTTATCTACTTTATTATACCAGACAGGCTTCTTTATTCTAGCTGTCTCACAAACATATATGATATACAATGCATCATCATCAGTAAACCATATTATTTATTTTATGATGCTCTTGTACGCTTCTAACTGAGATATATGCAGAAAGGTACGTGCAAAGCCTGGAAGTATTGCTGTTGGCAGTTTAATGTTTAAAAGTGAATGGAAGACGATTTGTTCACATTAAAACATTAAGAAAGATTTATAAAATTAATTAACATTAATTATTTTGTTCAATAAAACCGTCATCTAATAACTACTGAATATGCCTGTAATGAATTAAAATAAAAAGAAATAACAATCATTCCTCAAAAAGAGCACCACTGGGGCCTGGATTTTTAAAAATATTTTAGTTATTTTTTGAAAACATGAATGTTTAGGAACAATACATTAATTTTTATTGCATTATCCCTTCCCCCTGAGTATATTTATACATGAGTTGTGTCAGTATCAAATCTTGTGCAATATCTCTTGTTCTTTTGTTCAAAAGGGAGAATTTCCGAAATGCATTAAGGTAGGCATCAAATGGAAAATTGAGGCCTTTGCAGCTTAAATTGGAAACCTTTCTTCAAGTGATCAGTTTAGATTTCTGGCAAAAGCAACCTGTGCTTCTCTTGCATCTTGCTAAGTATGGAAGACAACAAATGTATCATGGAGAGTGTGAATAAAATGGCAGAGAGGCATATAAAATGTGGCCCTTCCCACTTTTTATTGTAGCCCCCTCCCCAGCTTCAGTAAATAAATATTACCTTTTTAAAAAATCCCTACCAGCCTGCGCCTCAATGTGACATGAAGCAAGGCTTTCATTGTGACTAATGACACGTTGCTACCTACAAACTGCAAACAGCAACATAATTACTATGGGCAAAGAAATTTCATGATACACAATATGTACAAGTTCCTGATAGAAAGAAATAATACTCAACAAGAAACAAGATAGTTGGAACTGTAACAGACCTACAGCACAACACCATACTGAAATCAGGGATAAAATGCAAGCCAATGAAACATGTAGAGAAAACACAAGAAATGCTCCAAGATGATGAACCCTTTGCCACTAATTCATTAGAGAAGTTTTTAATCGGATGCAAAAACTCAGACTTCTTCGAACTTAAATCATATGAAAACTATGGGGAAAGGTATTCAGCAACAAAGAAGAAAACCCAGGAAAGAGGCTTTTGCATTTCACATGGAACACTGCAGAACTGTTCTACTAACAATGACAGTGTGCTGAATATACAGTACAGTATATGGAAGGATAGGGACTGCAGTGGCTCAAATGGCTAAGATGCTGACTGGGAGGTGGAAGGTCAGCAGTTCGATTCCCGAGTACTGCAGGACAGAATGAGCTCCTATCTTTGTCCCAGCTCCTGCCAACCTAGCAATTTGAAAGCAAGAAATTGCAAGTAGATAAATAGGGACCACTTCGGTGGGAAGCTAACAGCATTCCATGCACCCTGGTGTCTAGTCATGCCTGCCACATGACCACGGAAACGTCTTCAGAAGCAGACAGCACTGGCTCTTCGGCTTTGAAACAGAGATGAGCACTGAACCCCAGAGTCGGATACAACTGGCTTTTGAGCAAGGAAAAACTTTACTTTCACCTTTATATGGAAGGATAGGTCAGTTGGTTTCTGATGTATGATCATTTTGCATGTGTTCATTCATAACCCCATTCCATTCAATTTCTTCATTCATTCTTTCTTTCTTTAAAAAAATTGCAACTAAACTCATAATTAAATACATATTTCTCAAATATTTTCTCATAAAATATGTATTTGTTTTCTTGTGAAGAATCCATTTCTTACGAATCTTAAGAAATGTGTTTATAAACTCAAACTGTCACTCTTTTAACTATTAGTCATCCTATTACCAGTACAGTATTTCTATTTGCTTGTGAGCTGTAAATGCAGGAAAATCAGTCATTATCGGAACCATTCTTGAGAATGAGAAAGCAGAGAAAAGGTTGGGATGTGAATACCATGTCATTAAAATTCTACCAATGGAAAATGTTGTCCCTTTATCCCTTTCATGAATTTGGCCTTGAGAATGAACCAGAGCCAGGCTGGAGAGAAAGATAAATGAGACAGAGAGACAAAGATAGCAAAACCATGGGAGAAAGGATGAAGGATTTGAGGGTGGGAAGAGTTACACTGCAAAAATACACAAAGGGAGTCAATTTAAACAGAGAATTTAAAAAGGAGAGAGAAAGTCTACCACAAACAATGTTGTAAAAGAAGGGGACACACACCTGTTAAGGCAATTAACATTCAATGTCAGAGGAACTTTAATATAAATTTGGAGATAAAGGAATAGATGGGAAGACAAGTTAAATAATTTGCCTGCTGAAAGTTACCAATGCAAGCGCGGCGCCAAAATGGCCGCCGCACTCTTTGCGGGGCCCCCCCCACCGGACGAAGGCATCCGGGTAGTTAGGGGGCGTGGCCAGCACCCTTATAAAAGGGGTGGCCACGAGGCAGCCGAGCTGCCATTTTGCGAAGCGACGGAGCGGAGAAGTTTTTCTGCCTCTTTCCTCCGTCGCTCTTGCCCTTCGCCGGGAAGCCTCTTTGGCGCAGCTTTTCCTTCCTTTATTCGGCTTCCCAGCAGATAGCAGCTATGCCCTCTAAGAAGAAGGCAGCTGCGAACGCGGTTCGCTCTGCGCGGAGGCGCCAGCCGGGTCAGAGGACCGCGACTGCGCCTCCCCAGCAGCCTCCTTTGCCAGAGCCCACCAGGACCGGTGGGATGGGGTCGATACCCCCTTGGCCTGAGGCGGGGCGTCCGCATACCTGCCCGGCAGGGGCCGCGGCCCTCGGCCCGCAAGCAATGGCCACTGCCCCTGGCATGGTCCATTCTTCGGGGCCTTCTCCCCTTGGTCCGCAGCTTCCTGCGGGGGGTTTCAGCCATGGGGGGTGGTTGGGTTCCCTCCCCTGGCAGGGCATGCCCCCGGCCCCTCAAGGGCCGGGCCTGGGCTCTTGGCCATATTCGGGCCCCGGGGTCCAGGGACCTGGACCGGCGCCTGCAACCTGTGGGCCGGCCGGCCCTTTGCCCCCTTTGGGCACCGGGGGCTATGTCAATGTTGAGGCCCTCCTGGCCCGCGTAGCAGCCCTCGAGGCATCGCTCGCGAGGGTCAACCACCCGGGTTTGCAGGTTGATACTTCGTCTGCCGGGCAGCGGCAGGCGGCGGGACGGGTTGAGTGCCCGAGGCATGTGGGCCGGCGGCGGCCACTGCTTCGCAGCTCCCCGCTCAACAGGCGCAGCAGACTGGTGCTGATCAGGCCCCATCGACGAGCTCAATTGCGATCGTGAGCTCCGACGCCCCCCGTGGGCCGGAACCCCTGGTGGGGACGGCCCATGGGGGTGCAGCATGTGAGTATGCGGTTCAATCTAGTGCACCCACACACCTGGCTACATTGGTTCAGCCGTCGCCGGCCCACCCGGCGACTTCACCCCTGACCCAGGGCCCTGTTTGGGGTGGTGCCTCCTACTCAGTCGGGAATGTGTTAGGGGTGACGGGGTTGGTCCAGGCTCCTTTTGCTATGCCCACAGTTCCCACCGTGCCGGTGTCGGCGTTGCCGACGGCGGGGTATTCCTTGCCCCTTGGGGATTATCTGGCCCAGTCTACCAAGGAGAAGATCTGGCGTGGGGAGTATGTGGACATCTTCTCCCTTCTTAACAGGGAGCCCACCAAGGAGGAGAGGGAGGGGCAGGATGAGAAGAATAAGGAACAGGCACGTCGCCGTAAGCCGCCACGCACGTGGGCCAACTGGTTGCCAGGGTACCTCATATACATGGCGGTTTACCTCAGGGCCAGGCCGGATCTGGCTATTCCGATGGTCCAGTATTTGGACAACATCTACCGGGCGATGGTTGACTTCCCCGGCCCGTCGTGGTTGGCTTACGACGAGGAATTCCGTATGCGGATTCCCCTGCACCCGGAGATGAGGTGGGATGAGCCCTGCCAGAAGCTGTGGCTTCTGTACATGACTCCCACGCGCCCTGCGCCTGGGGAGAGATACCATTGTGGACATGCTGTCCAGCGAGCGGCCCCAGCGCAGACACCCCGCCAGGTGGCGGGGCAGGGGGTTCCAGCCCGCCTGCTGTGCTGCTCCTTCTCATCCAATGGTTCCTGTAATAGGAAGAATTGCAAGTACAGGCATGAGTGCCCCTCTTGTGCTGGCCCCCATGCTGCCTCCGCCTGCCCCAGGACTGGAGGAATGCGGGGCAGGGGTAGGGGTGGACAAGGGGCCGGCAAGACTGCCGCAGAGGGAGCTGGTCCGCCGAAAGGCCCCCTCCCCAATTAATGTGGACATGTTGGAGCGTTGGCTCACATTGTACCCGAGGAGGGCAGACGCAGCTTACCTGCTTCAAGGTTTTCAAATGGGGTTTCGTATTCCTTTCACGGGGGATAGGTCCCCCCAAGACGCACCCAACCTTTTGTCACTTAGGGGATGGGAGGAGGTGGCTGCTGTTAGCATTACTAAGGAGGTTGATGCGGGCAGGGTCGCTGGCCCTTTCCCGGCACCCCCGTTTCCCAACCTTAAAGTCTCCCCCTTGGGCTTAGTGCCCAAGAAGTCACCGGGCGAGTTCCGCCTGATTCATCACTTGTCTTACCCAGCCGGCCGATCGGTCAATGATGCTATCCCTGATGACCTTTGCTCGGTCAGGTATACATCTTTTGACCAGGCGCTGCGCATGGTGCGCTCATGTGGCCCGGGTGCGCTGTTAGCTAAGTGCGATATTAAGTTTGCCTTTCGTCTACTGCCGGTGCACCCAGGTGACTTTGAGTTGCTGGGTTTCAAGTTCCGGGGTGAATATTATTTCGATAAGGCCATGCCTTTTGGCTGTTCCATCTCATGCTCGGCCTTCGAGCGTTTCAGTACCTTTCTACAGTGGGCTTTTGTCCGCAGGTCAGGGTCTCGGTCTGTAGCCCATTACCTGGATGATTTTTTTTTATTCGGGGGTGAACGGGGCTGGGATACGTGCACACGTCTCCTCAACACATTTCAGACGCTAATGGAGGAACTTGGTGTCCCTTTAGCGCCCGAAAAGACCGAAGGCCCATCTACTAAGCTAGTATTCCTGGGGGTGGAGATTGACACAGTAGCGCAGGCTTCTAGGTTGCCAGGGGAGAAGGTGTCAAGGATAGTGGCCCTCGTCTCGGACTTGCTTGCTAAACGCAAGGCATCCCTTTGGGAACTGCAGGTGCTACATGGTCACCTTAATTTCGCTTGCAGGGTGGTCGCACCTGGCAGGGCATTTGCTCGGCGCTTGTGCGACGCCATGACAGGCTTATCCAGGCCCCACCATAGGGTGAGACTGACCCGGGGAATCAGGGCAGATATGCTTATATGGCTCCAGTTCCTGAAGAAGTTCAATGGGGTGTCATTTTGGAGGTCTGACCTCCTGGCTTCACCTCGTTTCCAGATACAGTCCGATGCCTCTGGATCCCTGGGTTACGGGATGTACTTCAATGGGAAGTGGGCCTATGGTGGGTGGCCGCCAGCCTGGTCGGGCACGGGTCGCCTGAGAGATCTCACGTATCTGGAATTTTTTCCCATTCTGGGGGCTTTGATGCTATGGGGTGAGGAGTGGGCCAACTCGGTGGTGCATTTCTGGTGTGACAATGCGGCCGTTGTCCACATTGTCAACTCACAGACTTCTAAATCACCCAGGGTCATGGACCTGGTGCGCCAGTTTGTATTGCGCAGCCTGCGCCTCAATGTACTGTTCAGGGCCAGGCATGTCCCAGGGGTCAATAATGATATTGCTGACACTTTGTCCCGCCTGCAGATCTCCCGGTTCCGCACCTTGGCCCCGGATGCGGAGGAGTTTCCCTCGCCACTCCCGGAGGAGATATGGACCCTTGGCAAGGAGAGGTGAACCGGGCGATCGGCATGTCGCTGGCGCCACGCACACGTAAGGCATATCACCACGCGTTCATTTCCTTCCAGGCATTCTGTGCCCCATTCCGGCTGCCAGACACCTGGCCAATCCCAGTGGCCCACATCCTCCGATTCATGGTTTACCTGCATGCCCAGGGCCTTGCACCCCGCACCATAGCATCCAGGCTGTCAGCGCTGGCTTTTATGGCCAAAGTAGGCGGTCATGCGGACAGTACCGCTGACTTGTGTGTCAGACACGTTTTGGAGGGGTGGGTGCGGGAGCGTGGGCGTAGCCCGGATGAGCGTCACCCAGTTTCCCCTGGGGTACTTACCCAACTGGCACGGGGCTGGCATGACCTATGTTTTGATAGGTATGAGGCAGCCCTGTTTCATGCGGCTACAACGGTGGCCTTTTTTGGAGCGCTCCGCATCAGCGAGCTTGTGATGCTGTCTAAGGAGGATGCAAGTCGTAGGGCACTGGAACTGGAAGATGTCTATGTTTGCAATGATTGGGCTCAGTTGAGGATACGCTCCTCTAAAACGGATCAGCACGGCATAGGCAGTGGTGTAAGACTGCTACGGTGTTCCTTGGCAGACATCTGTCCGGTTGGTGCCCTACAGGAGTTCCTTGCACTGCATGGCACGCACCATGGCCCGTTTTTCTGTCATCAAGATGGGTCTCCCCTTACTAAATTTCAATTTTGGAAGGTGACCGGCAAGGCGCTGGCCAGTGTTGGCCTCCCAGGGGCCCGTTACGGCACCCATTCATTCAGGATAGGGGCGGCTTCTACTGCGGCTGCTTTTGGGTACTCCGGGGCTGAAATACGCCGCATGGGGAGGTGGGGATCGCAATGTTTTCAGTTTTATGTCCGCCCTCTTCCACCGTGAGTACCAGTTGAGTCACCGCACCTTTTCTCCTCCCCTTGTTTTTCCTTGACAGACCCTGGGTGTCGTATTACACCGGTGACAGTATGGCTGGTGGGCCATAGCTACATGCACAGGGCAGCGCGTTACGCTGTGGCGACAGAGTGGGGACCCCGACTGGGACTGGGGGCATACGCAAGTCTCACTTGGTATGGTAAGCCCGGTATGTTATGGCGGGAACTGTTGCCATTCCTTTTTTCAGGACGGACTGCTGACATTCTGATCATACACCTTGGGGGCAATGATTTAGCTCGGGTCACCGGCCTATCGCTGAAGCATGCGATTTGCGGTGACCTCGCCTACCTACATTACGTGTGGCCCGCCACAACCCTCGTTTGGTCAGACATGGTGCCGCGGCATGCTTATAGGGGAGGGTTCGACCTCCAGGCCCTTGACCGTGCTAGACGCATGGTAAACAGGGCTGTTGCCCGGTTCCTTGTCGACAGGGGTTGGGGGCGGGTCAGTCATCACCCCGCCATTAGTCTGCAAAATTATGAACTTTACGCAGGGGATAGGGTCCATCTGTCGCGAGGAGGTATTTGCCTCCTGTTGGGTGATTGGCGAGCAGGCCTGTTGACCGAGCTGACGGTCAGGGGGGGGGGGCGTCGAGCCTTTATTGAAGCCTCTCCATGTGGCGGGTAGCACTGGTAAGGTAAACATTTATGACCCACAGGTATCCGGCAGGTTCGCAATTGACTGGACAACACTAGACAGGCATAAGTTGGTTAAACGTTGTCCGGTCAATGACGAACCAGGCGACGGGGTGATGGCAACAGCTAGACAGCATGCATCACCCCGTGATTTTACGGATACGCGTCAGAGGGTGGGGTCATTAGTTAGATATTGACTACGGTCAACAATTTGTTTGTTGTCAACAAACAAATTGATACAAATAGATACATTGTAACAATTGCCGTTGGCAATTTTGGGTGGTACCTTACCAGTGTTACTTTGGCCTGCTTGCCTTAAGAATTATAATTGGTCAATTACCAATAGAAATTTATAATTCGGACTAGGGCATGAATCAATAAATGTGGCCCAATGCCGTTATCCACTTTCACTTGTGTCTGAGTCCTTTATTGGGGGGTGCGCCTGCAATGCAAGCGTGGCGCCAAAATGGCCGTCGCGCTCTTTGCGGGGGCCCCCCCCCCACCGGATGAAGGCATCCGGGTAGTTAGGGGGCGTGGCCAGCACCCTTATAAAAGGGGTGGCCACGAGGCAGCCGAGCTGCCATTTTGCGAAGCGACGGAGCGGAGAAGTTTTTTCCCCTCCACCCCCTCCCTAGTTAACAGTGTGATATTTTGGTCGCTTCGGGCCCGGGTGGGAATTTTTGGCTGGGACTCACAATTGGCTCTCGGGTCCTTGTTTTTTTGCCCATCCCACACTGTTGCTATGGTTTGATATAGGGGTTTCTGTTGCTGCTGTTGACTTTGGTCACATGGGCGGGTAGCACTGGTAAGGTAAACATTTATGACCCACAGGTATCCGGCAGGTTCGCAATTGACTAGACAACACTAGACAGGCATAAGTTGGTTAAACGTTGTCCGGTCAATGACGAACCAGGCGACGGGGTGATGGCTACAGCTAGACAGCATGCATCACCCCGTGATTTTATGGATACGCGTCAGAGGGTGGGGTCATTAGTTAGATATTGACTACGGTCAACAATTTGTTTGTTGTCAACAAACAAATTGATACAAATAGATACATTGTAACAATTGCCGTTGGCAATTTTGGGTGGTACCTTACCAGTGTTACTTCGGCCTGCTTCCTTAAGAATTATAATTGGTCAATTACCAATAGAAATTTATAATTCGGACTAGGGCATGAATCAATAAATGTGGCCCAATGCCGTTATCCACTTTCACTTGTGTCTGAGTGCTTTATTGGGGGGTGCGCCTGCAAAAAGTAATAGCTGAAATCCTGTTGCTTGCTGTAGTAAATCACACCTATAGATAGTCTATTGAATTAGTGAAGGTTTGCTGAGTCAGCTCTTTTGCAAATTTCATTGTTTCAGTGGTCCTGCTCCAGTGGTAGCTTATTACACTAAGCAACATGAATTCAAGCAATGAAGAAACAACCATGGTTGGTCTTAAGATTTTCCTAAAGCAGACTTTTGCCATACATGGATCAAGCAATGCTAGTTGTTCATGCTGGTTTCCAAAAATGGAGAGGCAATAGAGAACATATTGCAGATATATTTTGACTAATGGAAGTACCACATTTCATAAGAAAATAAGCTATATCAAAGACTTTGTGTAGCTTGTGAAATATCTATGGGCAGTTCTAACAGAAACTGATGTACTAGAACATTTCATTGTCCTGATGTTTAACCTACACCAGGAGAATGGATACTGTTTGGATAGGTAAAGGTCTCCCTTGCTCGAAAGCCAGTTGTGTCCAACTATATGGGGCAGTGCTTTTCTCCATTTATTCTTCTTCCTCCATTTCTAGATCAGACATGAAACTACCAAAATGAAACAACCTTTGGTGAAGTCATTCTGTATCTCTTTTACCTAGTGTGAGAAAGAGTAGCTGACACCACAAGGTTGCCATTGTCTGAATGTGGTTCAAAAATATCACAATCTTCAAAGAAGCTCTTGTCTTTGTTTACAGTCAAATGGTAGTTTTGTTGGCTAGTTGGTTTCATCAGGTTCGAGGTTCTGACATCAAACCTGTTGTTCCTGGAGGATTCTGGGAACAGAAAATGACATTTTGATTTCCTACCAGGCTGTATCCATTTTTGCCCATCCCTGTTTTACATCTTGATGCTAATTTTTGAATCTCAAGTAAAGGGACAAAGTGGCAGCAAAGAGAAAGGTCGTGCACAGCTTAAAAAGGATTATCAGAAATGAGAGTCTGGGTTTTACCACTCAATAACAATGTAACTCTTCAGCCTAAAATAATAATCTTTAGATAGATGTCAAAAATAACTGATTAATCTTCAGGGCTGCAACCCAGTAGGGTAGCTGCTGTCAATCATTGAGCCTCCAGGCCCTGCTGCTCTTCCTTACTGCTCTCACTTCCAAATATGCAAGAAAGCAGATAGTACAGACTGCAACGACAACCTGTAACCTCCTACTTCTTGGCCCCTCATTCTGAAGAGGTGATCATATGCAATGAGTCAAGAGCAATAGCAAGAGGGAACAAGGACAGTGAGGACAATGCGTTCCAAACTAGGAATGAAACAGATCTTTTTTAACACTGTTGTTGTTCAGTCACACAATTGAGCCCAAGCCTTTGCAACTCCATGGGCCACCACACACCAGGCTCCTCTGTCATCCTCCGTAGTCTGCCCAGATCTACACCCACTACATCAACAATGCCATCTAGCCATCTCATCCTCTGCCACCCCCTTCTCCTTCTGCCTTTGATCTTTCCTAGCATCAGGGTCTTCTCCAGTGAGTCCCCTCTTCTCATTTGGTGGCCAAAGTACTTGAGCTTCAGCTTCAGTATTTGTCCTTCCAAGGAGCAGTCAAGATTTATTTCCTTTAGTATTGTCTGATTCAATCTCTTTGCAGTCCAGGGGACTCTCAAGAGTCTCCTCCAGCACCACAGTTCAAAGGCATATATTCTGTGATCAGCCTTCCTTATGGTCCAGTCCAGCTCTCACAGCCATACATTACTACTGGGAATACCATTGCATTAACTACGTGGACTTTTGTTGGTGGTGTATTGTCTTTACTTTTTATTATGCTGCCTAGGTTTGTCATAGCTTGCCTCCCAAGAAGTAAGTGCATTTTTATTTCATGGCTGCAGTCACCATCTGCAGTGATTTTAGATCCCAAGAAGGTGAAGTCTGTCACTGCTTCCATTTCTTCTCCTATTTGCCAAAGAGTGATGGAACTGAATACCATGATCTTTGGGGTTTTTTATGCTGAGTTTCAGGCCAGCTTTTGCACTCACCTCTTTCACTCTCATCAAAAGGATATTTAGATCTTCTTCACTTTCTGCCATTAGGGTAGAGTCATCTGCATATCTCAAGTTGTTGATATTTTCCCCAGCAATCTTAATCTGGGTTTGAGAAATAATATGTTTAGTGCTAAATGGTAGAAATTATATATAAACTGGGGTTGCATCCAAAGGTGATTAATTTTATTGAGTAAATTGTATATCTCATTTTATTGTGAATGTATCATTCTATTTTTAATCTGTTTTTGTTCTGTTTTTGTAATCATATTTCATCCAATGTATTTTATCACATTTTAATCTGATATGGTCAGGTGACTAATCAGTTAAGAAAGGATACTGAATACTGGTGATTAAAACAAGTTATATGAAAAACACAGTAAAGGTTAAAAGCAAACATATAAGATTAAACTTATTATAACAATAAACAAGCAATTAATTATACAATAGATTCTTTTTTATAAAAAAAACCCTCCGATTTATGAATGTGGGGTTTTGTGCTTCTGTATCCATGATGCTGCACAATAATATTTTTAAAACTATCATAATAATTGAAAAGCACTTAAAACTTTTTTAACATGCTTAAAATAATAAAAGACCATCATTCAGGAGACTTTTAAAAATTCTCATTAATTTAATTCCCAGCTTCAGTCACCCTGCACCCTCATTCTCAGTGTACACAGAAAGAGCCTGCTTGATGATTGTGCAATTTTTGAACCACAATTGCACATATCCTGGTAACAGAAACCTTGTGTTGCTGTCTAATCTTTACCACCATAGGTCAAGGTGAAGGCATTGCATAATGGTCTCTCCAAAATGTGCCTTTATTTTGGCAGTTTCACATCTAGTCTATACACAGAAGTAGAACTGTATATGGCTCTCGTTGGTGGATCATCAGGATCCCATAAGCCTAAAACTGTCCATCACTCACAGGATAAAATTTTAAACAAGCAGGTGGAGCACCACAAAGTACAAACAAGAGTTAGACAAAATGTGATGATGCAAGAGTTCTCTTTCCAGTGCTACCACAGCCTTGGTCACACCCAACCCCAAACCACAACACAGATCTCCCAGGGACTTGAAAAAACACTTTGGATGAAGATTGTGCTCTGCCTCTGCTTTTCCCTTTGGGGCCCTGAATGAGCTGCTAAGTGCCGATAAAAGCTGGCATTAATGACTCCCTAAGTGACCCCAGAGTTTGGGCTGTCAGCATGAAACACTTCAATCTAATAGCCCTACAATGTCTGATGCTTTTGTTCTAGGACTGGTGGGAAACAGGATGAAAGACACAGGGTCTTCCCCCAACCACCACCAGTGGAATTGGCCCTATTTTCTCAAACTTCACATACTGTTCAGGGAATTTCTAGTAACAATTCTCCCAGGCTTATTAAGTGGCTTATCTCAGCTGCTCAGGTTGAGTATTGGTTTGGAATAGATGTCAGACCAGGGTACTTAAGAGATGGAGTCACCCCAAGGTCATCTGTCCGTCCCACTAGAGTGGACCGGAGGGGCTCCTTAAAAGTCCCATCAGTTAGAGAGGCTCATCTCTCCAGCACTAAAATGAGGGCCTTTTCAGCATCTGCTCCAGCCCTGTGGAACTTCCTGCTGACTGAGCTGTGTCTCCAGACAGAGCTGTTGCCCTTCAAGAAAGAGCTAAAAACCTGGCTGCCAAAGGAGGTGTTGGGTAGTGGTGATTGGGTAACCACTCCCCCCAGCTGGTTTATATGGAGGGTCAGTCACACCTTTAATTAGAATTTTAATTGGTGAGACGGGAAAAAAGTTTTTTAGTGCTCCAAGGGTTTTTAGGGTCTTTTAGAGTTTTAAGGTAGGTGATTTATGATGTAAGTGTTGTGCACCATCCAAAGTTGCTTGTTGAATGGGTGGCAATACAAATTAGATAGATAGATAGATAGATAGATAGATAGATAGATAGATAGATAGATAGATAGATAGATAGATAGATAGATAGATAGATAGATAGATGTATCTCTTGGGAATTTGCAAGAGGGAGGGAAAGTACTTGCTCACTGTACAGGGTGGATTCTGCCTTCAGTGGAAAACAGAAGCATCTCCAAAGTATTTCTTCCAGCCCTGACAACAAATCAGACTTGCAAATTGTGTTTCGATCCCACAGCATCAAAGTAAGATAAGACAGACATAATTCTCTGCTTTTCACCACATTTTACTGTCACAAATCAGTTGAAAAACAAGCAGAGAAAGGTGTACACACACGCCTAATCTCACATTACTAGTTGTTGTTATGGGCCTCCATAGAGGTAGCCATTTTACTTTTAGAGAAATGGTGCATTTCAAGAAATACTGAACTCCACAAACACACGGGCATGTGTTTCTTCAGCTTGCTGGTGGAAACCAGTATAGTTTTATGGTTTGTACATCCAGCTTATTAAAATTAAGTAGTGGTGAAGCTGACAAACCAGGAAGCTGCTGTCCAGACATACAACCCAGCAAATGTCCCAGTGCTTCAGTTTTTCTATGGAATCTTCTCTGATGTAGGCATGTTTGCATGCACTGTTTGGTTAGAGAACTGCAGCACAACATTTGGAAAAGTATTATTGCTGAATAAATTGATCTGAAATTTTGATGGTTGATATAATTTACAATGGTCATGATGACACCCTAGGTGTTCTTGAACAAATCAACAGAAAGAAGAATGCCCAGTAAAATGTTTCAGTTGCATTTGCAAGAAAAGTAAAACATCAAAAGGAAAAATTATTTCAGTACATGCAAATGTTACAAATTTCATATTCCTAGGTTTCCCTGGAGACATACATGAAAGCCAGCGAAGCATAGTGTGCTCAAAAGCAAAAATTGTTCATTTCTGATCAATCAAGTATCATATGAAATGAAATGAAATGAAATGATCACTTAAATCACTATTTTCAATAAAGCTTTCCATAGTATTGCAAGAAATCAGTTATAGCTCTTTTTGTTAAACAATTTTAATGTTTTTGCAAGGTCAGGAAAAGCTGGGGAATATGTGCGCTCCCTCCTCCACATAGTTCAGACAGGTGGGTGAAGCAAAGCTTTCTTTTGGGCACAGTTCACACCATTCATTCATCTGTAAAAGCTCTTGGCTGAAAAATCACCCAAAGCATGACCCATCTGCTGTTGCTGCTGAATCTAACCACAACCATGCCAACAAGATGAGGCTTCATGGGTCACACTGTGAGTCCTTTGGATTCATTTCCAGGTCCTGGCTAAACTCAACAACAAGCACAATCCACAGGAGTAAACCCAGTATACTAATATGAACAGATGTTTAAAGGGCACTCGGCTTTTCTGAGGTCACCATTTAAATATATCCTCAGCTATCATTCTAAAAAAAAAAAACTTCCACCATTTTGAATTGTTTTTGTGCCCGTGTCCCTATTGCTTAAAACAGCTTTATGTGGAAACACCACATATAAACAGATCAGGATCCATTCTACCTGTTCTGGACTTTAGTCTCTACAGTGAAGTCATAAATCAGATGGTGATCATGAAAATGCAAGCTTTTGAATCAGCCAGGATCTTTTCTAGCATAAGCATTGCAGAACTTGAAGATATAAGAACATGTAGTTTTGAGCAAGTTTTAAAGTTTGCTTACTACTGTGATGATTTTAAATGGAGTAATTGTTTAATCTGTCATTGGTGTTGTTAAGTGGAAGTGTGGGATAAGAATGAAAATAAACAATTAAGAATGAAATTTAAGAACACTGCTTAGGAAATCACTCTATATTGTCCACAAGCCGAAGGGCCATGATGGCGAACTTTGGCACTCCAGTTGTTGTTGGACTCCAATTACCATAAGCCCAAGTCAGCACTCCTGCTGATCAGGGCTTCTGGGAATTGGAGTTCAATAACATTTGGAGGGCCAAGTTTGGCCATCACTGCCCTAGGGAGAGTTGTGTGATGTCAATTGTGTTGTTTTGTTCAGATTCCACTTCAAAATGCACTTTTTCCATGAAAACATTGTCACAACCGCCTATCTCCCATGCCCCCTCTATAACACAACCTGTCACTGAGCCGAAATAGAGTCATATATTGCTGCCCTATACATCCTGCCTCCTCTTCACTGGTTCCCCTCATGCCATATTGTAGACTGGAATATCCTCTCTGGGATAGGGACCAATCTTTTTATACACTGTTAAAGACAATATATAGAATTAGATAAACCAACAAATGAGCTGGTGAATGGAAACAAACAAACAACAATTACATATTGCAGCTGATTAGTCACCAAGCAATGCCAGCTACTAAAATAAATAATAATAATTCCCCCAAAAAAAGGCAGCAGGCATCAGTCAGCACTCTATTATTATCACAGAATTCTGGATAAGGACTGCGGCCTTGCCAGGAATGAGTACAACCTCTAATTTCATTTTGTCTTTTTAAATATATTTCTGTAATCAAAGAACCCTGTGTATTTATTATTTCCAACTAATGTCAGAATAATTTGTAAAAGAAAGGAAACCAAGGCTTGTGTTCCTTCCAACTGCTAAATATTAACTACCTAATTTTGGCTTCAGTTTTCTTTTCTTTTTTAAACTAGTATGCCAATTCAAATTAATCTCGAGTTTTGCTTTGCTGATATGAAGAATGTCATGTCTACTCACCATCTCTCCTGGTGGCTTATTGGTTTAGGCGCTGAGCTTGAGACTTGAATGATGGGGTTCAATACCCAAGAGTTGCACTTGGGGACATGAAAGGAGCCTCATTCAGGCATCCCTAAAAATCCTTTTAACCCAGAGTAATCTTTGACACAAAAACACACTTGGAATCTGTATATTTCACTAAGACTAGAGAGAGAGATTGGTCACTGTGGGCTTTCAAAAAGGAAGGTCACCCATTAAGCACGTATCATGACATTCGGGACATCAATTTACTTATCACAGTTAGAGTCCCTCACAATTTCCAGGGCAATTAATCTTCTATGTGTGGAAAAGATATATCTGGAGAAGGCAGCATGCACTAGTTGTGGGAACTCTCCACATGATTTGGGACCCTAGAAAATCAGCATCCAAATTTATATGGAGAATCCACAATTGGAGGTTTTTTTATAAAAAAAAAACAACCTCACATGTTGCATATACAGGAGAAACTCGGAAAATTAGAATATCGTGCAAATGTTCATTCATTTCACTTAAAAGGTGAAACAAATATATGAGATAGACTCACTACATGCAAAGTGAGAGATGTCATGCCTTAATTCGTTATAATTGTGGTGATCATGGCGTACAGCGTTCATGAGGTTATGTGATGATTATGGGGTACATGAGATTGGGGGTTGGGTTTTCATAAGCTGTAAGTCATAAGCATCAATATTATAACAAAGTAAAGCTTGAACTATCTTGCTTTGCAAGTAATGAGTCTATCTCATATATTTGTTTCACCTTTCAAGTTGCATTACTGAACTAAAGGAACATTTGCATGATGTTCTAATTTTCCGAGTTTCACCTGTAGTTGGTATGAATGGGAGGGAGTTTTCTGGGCTGGGGTGACTGTCTATCTATCTAACACTAACAGATTGTTCTTTCCTGCCTCTGAATTCAAAGAAAGCCCCTTCAGTCTCTGCTGGGTTCTTTCACTCTCTTTTGCCTGTTAGATTTTTTTTTGCTGTTGATTGGTTCAGTTAGTATGCATGCTGTAAAAGAAAGCAACATGCACACATATACAATTCCAAGTAACTGTAAGTAAAAAAGATTTTAGTTCTTTCTCCTACAAATGTCTCAGAATCAGTGATTGAGTCTTGGAGTGACAGTTAATGAGAAAGGAGTGGACTCTGGGAGACCAGTAGCTATTCTCTCCTGTGGGTCTCTATACTTCTCCTATGTAGCTAAAGGGAATTTTACCAGAAAATAAAAACTCTTAACATTCACATGGATAACAGAAGCTTTCTTCTTCAGAATCATGACTCTCCACGCATAGGAGAGTGATGGGATGTAGAATCCTAGTGTAACTTGATACCTACACAGACATATTAATACAAAAGCACTTTATGATGGTTTCATCCTAAGGAATATTGGGATCCAAACCCTGCACTATGATTCAGGAAAATGTATTAGAGCTCTCTACCACAGACTTTTAAGGACCTTACCAATTCCAAGATTTGTCAGAATGAAGCTGTGACAGTTAGAATGATATCAACTATGCAGTGCAGGTTCATCTCAAGCTTAAATCCAAGCCACCTGGCTACATCTATCTACTCTTTCTCATCTTAGATTTTTTTTTCCTCCCAATCAAGTTTGACTAAGAGCCCTGAAAAATTGAAAAGCTTGCACACTATGTTATTACATATTTTGCCTTTTCCTAACAAAGATGCTTCTCTATTGTGGATTATCCCTATATATCAACAGAGGTATTTTTGTTCTCTATTAAGTAAGTACATGATTATAGACTGTCCTGTCTCATTTATGTCATCACTGGGGTGGGGGAAGGAAAACAAATGAGTTGAGGTGAACCCATCTGTCATACTGTTATAAGTTTACTAAAGAACAATCTAGCAATGCAGGGGAGTTCTATCTTGCAAAGTAACAGTTTGCACAAGATTGAGCCACTAGTCCTATCCAAATGCATGTTTTCTTTTATGTAAAATGTTTATTTATATACTATATATATTTGGATAATAGTGAACCTCCAACCGTATGACAGATGGATTCATTCAAACTGTTTCATTTTCCTCCCTTTCCCCCACTGGGGAATGTGTGTGTGTGTGTGTGTGTGTGTGTGTGTGTGTGTGTGTGTGTGTGTGTGTGTGTGTGTGTGTGTGTGTGTGTGTGTGTGTGTGTGTGTGTGTGTGTGTGTGTTGCCTTCTTTCCTGAAGACTGGAACATCTTAGAAATATTCACATGCACAGAACTCTCTTGATTGGTATAATAATTATATCATTAAACATGCTAGGTGCTGTTTATGTCTTTTGTCAAATGGAAATAAAAACTGCTATTGTCTGAAGAGTGAAGATTTGAAACACGTCTGCCCAAGTCTTGGACTGATTCTTTTACAAGATTCCAAAATCTCTTTTTCATCTGTAAACAAAATGCAAGCGCGGAGCCAAAATGGCCGCCGCGCCCTTTGCGGGGCCCCCCCCACAGGACAGAGAATCCGGGTAGTTAGGGGCGTGGCCAGCTCCCTTATAAAAGGGCTGGCCACGAGGCAGCCGAGCTGCCATTTTACCTCAGCGACGGAGCGGAGAAGTTTTTTTCCCTGTGGCTCCGTCGCTCGTTAGCTTACCGGGAAGCCTTTTGATAGCGATTCTGCCTTGCCGGCTTCCCTTTTGTGCTTCGGTGGAGATGCCTTCGAAGAAGAAGGCAGCTTCGAGTTCAGCTCGCGCTGTTAGGAGGCGCAACCCAGGTCGGAGGACCGTGGTGCCGCCTCCTCAGCAGCCACCTTTGCCAGCCCCGACCGGGGCCGGCGGAATGGGGTCTATTGCCCCTTGGCCTGCTACGGGCGAGCAGAGTGCGAGCGCGGATGGCGCTCCGGCCCGCGGCCCACGAACGGTGGACACCGCTCCTCCTCCTGCTCACTCCGTTGGGCCTGTTCCTTTTGGGCCGCAGCCTCTCCCCGGGCCCTCTAGCCTTGGGGGGTGGGGCGGCCCCCTGCCTTGGCAGGTTTCTCCACCAGCTCTGCCGGGCTTTGGTGCTGGCCAATGGCCATATGCTGGCCCCGGGGTGCAGGGACCTGTACCCGTGCCTGGCTCAGGCGGGCCGGCCGGCCCTTTGCCCATGGTCAACGTGGACACCTTACTGGCCCGCATTGCGGCCCTGGAGGCGTCTTTGGCCCGGGCCAGTCAGGCTGGAGCCCCCTTTGGGGTTCCTTTTGAGGTGCTGTCGGCAGCAGGACAACAGCCGGCGGGTAGGGTAGAGCTGCTGCAGGCGGGTGGCGCGGCTTCGGCCACTGCCTCGCAGCTCCCCAGCCAGCAACCTGATGCGGGTCAAGCCCCGGTGATGAGCTCTAGGTCGGTCGTGAGCTCCGACGCCCCCAGTGGGCCGGAACCCCCGGTGGGGGCGGCCCGCGGGGGTGCAGCATGTGAGTATACGGTGCAAGCAAGTACATCCACACACATTCCCAATATAGGGGGGGCCTTTCAATGGCCTTGGCCTCGCGCGGGTGGTGCAGGGGCCACGCTGTCTACGGCCCACCCGGCGACAACAACTGCCACTTCGGGCAATGGGGTGGGCATTGGTCCTTACACTGCGGGGACTGTCCTGGGAGTGGCTGGGTTAGCTCAGGCCCCTCTCACTAGGCCGGCTGTCCCCTTTTCGGCTTTGCCGACGGCAGGGTATTCCTTGCCATTGGGTGATCACTTGGCACAGGCTACTAGGGAAAAGATATGGCGTGGGGAGTACGTAGATATCTTCTCACTCCTGAACAGAGAGCCCACCAAGGAGGAAAGGGAGGGTCAGGATGAGAAGGATAAGGAGCAGGCACGCCGCCGTAAGCCGCCGCGTACCTGGGCTAACTGGCTTCCCGCCTATTTAATATACATGGCGGTATATTTAAGAGCGCGGCCGGATTTAGCTATCCCCATGGTCCAATATTTGGACAACATATATAGGGCAATGGTTGATTTCCCGGGCCCCTCATGGCTAGCATATGATGAGGAATTCCGTATGAGGATTCCCCTCCACCCCGAGATGAGATGGGATGAGCCGTGCCAGAGGCTGTGGCTTTTGTATATGACACCCACACGCCCTGCCCCGGGGGATAGATACCATTGCGGACATGCGGTCCAGCGAGCGGCTCCAGCGCAGGTTACCCGCCAGGCGGCGGGGCAGGGGGTTCCAGCCCGCCTGCTGTGCTGGACTTTCTCGTCAAATGGTTCCTGCAATCGACAGAATTGCAGGTATAAGCATGAGTGTCCCACATGTTCTGGCCCCCACGCAGCCTTTGCTTGTCCCAGGCCTGGGGGGGCACGAGGCAGAGGGAGGGGTGGACAGTGGGCTGGCAAAGCTGCCGCGGATGGAGCTAGTCCTCCGAAAGGCCCCCTCCCCAATTAACGTGGACATGCTGGAGCGCTGGCTCGCATCGTACCCGAAGGGGGAGGACGGGGAGTATCTACTTCAAGGTTTTAAGCAGGGATTTCGTATCCCTTTTATGGGTGATAGGTCCCCTCAGGATGCTCCCAACCTTTTATCCCTCAGAGGAAGGGAGGAGGTGGCTTCGGCCAGCATTAAAAAGGAGTTAGACGCGGGCAGGGTCGCTGGACCCTTCCCCGCACCCCCGTTTCCCAATTTTAAGGTTTCACCACTGGGTTTGGTGCCCAAAAAGTCCCCAGGTGAGTTTTGTCTTATTCATCATTTGTCCTACCCAGTCGGCCGATCGGTCAACGATGCTATCCCTGATGACCTTTGTTCAGTCAGGTATACATCGTTTGACCAGGCGCTGCGCATGGTGCGCGCGTGTGGCCCGGGTGCCCTGCTGGCCAAGTGTGACATTAAGTCGGCTTTTCGCCTTTTGCCGGTGCACCCGGGCGACTTTGAATTGCTGGGTTTTAAATTTAAGGGGGAATATTATTTCGATAAGGCCATGCCTTTTGGCTGCTCCATATCATGCTCGGCTTTCGAGCGTTTTAGTACCTTCCTAGAATGGGCCTTCGTCCGCAGGTCAGGGTCCCGGTCTGTAGCCCATTACCTGGATGACTTTTTATTCGGGGGTGAACGGGGCTGGGACACGTGTGCACGTCTCCTTAACACATTTCAGACGCTAATGCAGGAACTTGGTGTCCCTTTAGCGCCCGAAAAGACCGAGGGCCCATCGACCAAGCTAGTATTCCTGGGGGTTGAGATTGACACAGTAGTGCAAGCTTCTAGGTTGCCGGGTGATAAGGTGTCCAGGTTAGTGGCCCTTATCTCGGAATTGCTGGCCAAGCGTAAGGCATCCCTGAGGGAACTGCAGGTGCTCCATGGGCACCTTAATTTTGCCTGCAGGGTGGTCGCTCCGGGCAGGGCTTTTGCCCGACGCTTATGTGACGCCATGGCAGGGTTATCCAGGCCCCACCACAGAGTCAGGCTTACCCGGGGTATCAGGGCAGACATGTTCGTCTGGTTGCAATTCCTGAGGGAGTTTAATGGGGTCTCATTTTGGAGGTCTGACCTCCTGGCATCCCCCAATTTCCAGATCCAGTCTGATGCCTCAGGATCCCTGGGTTATGGGATGTACTTCAATGGGAAGTGGGCCTATGGTGGGTGGCCACCGGCATGGGCAGGCACAGGTCGCCTGCGGGATCTCACATACCTGGAATTTTTTCCCATCCTGGGGGCTTTGATGCTATGGGGCGAACAGTGGGCAAATTCGGTGGTGCATTTCTGGTGTGACAATGCTGCCGTGGTTCACATTGTCAATGCACAGACTTCCAAATCGCCCAGGGTTATGGATCTAGTGCGCCATTTTGTGCTGCGCTGCCTGCGCCTCAACATCTTGTTCAGGGCCAGGCATGTCCCAGGGGTTAATAATGATATTGCTGACGCTTTGTCCCGCCTGCAGATCTCCCGGTTCCGCGCCTTGGCCCCGGATGCGGAGGAATTTCCCTCGCCACTCCCGGACGAGATGTGGACTATTGGCAAGGAGAGGTGAACCGGGCGATTGGCCTGTCACTAGCGCCACGCACGCGTAAGGCGTATCAACAAGCATTCTATTCATATAGGGCGTTTGCTGCTCAATTTCACTTGCCAGAGACCTGGCCGATTCCGGTGGACCATGTTCTGCGGTTCATGGTTCACCTGCATGCACAGGGCCTCGCACCTCGCACCATAGCATCCAAGCTTTCGGCGTTGGCTTTTATGGCCAAAGTGGGGGGTCATGTGGATACCACCTCTGACTTCCGTGTGAGACATGTTTTGGAGGGGTGGGTGCGCGAGCGCGGGCGTTGCCCGGACGACCGGCACCCTATTTCCCCAGGGGTTCTTACCCAGTTGGCCCGGGGCTGGCCTGGCCTCTGTTTTGATCATTATGAGGCAGCCCTTTTTCATGCAGCCACAACGGTGGCATTTTTTGGAGCGCTCCGCGTCAGCGAACTCGTGATGCTGTCTAAGGCGGATGCAAGTGGTAGGGCACTGGAACTCGAAGATGTCTATGTTGCCAAAGACTGGGCCCAGTTGAGGATACGCTCCTCTAAAACAGATCAGCATGGCGTAGGCAGTGGAGTAAGACTGCTACAGTGTTCTTTGGCAGACATCTGTCCGGTTGGTGCCCTACAGGAATTCCTGGCACTGCGTGGCATGCACCACGGCCCGTTTTTCTGTCACCAAGATGGGTCTCCCCTTACTAAATTTCAGTTTTGGAAGGTGACAGCCAGAGCCCTCACCAGGGTGGGCCTACCAGGTGCCCGTTATGGCACACATTCATTCCGTATTGGTGCAGCCTCTACAGCAGCTGCTTTTGGGTACTCTGGGGCTGACATACGCAGCATGGGGAGGTGGGGCTCGCAATGTTTTCAGTTTTATGTGCGCCCACTCCCGCCATGAGTACCAATCCAGTCACCTTACCGCCTTTTTCTCAATTTTCTTACAGACCCTGGGTGTCGTATTACACCGGTGACAGTATGGCTGGTGGGCCACAGCTATGTGCACAGGGCAGCGCGTTACGCTGCGGCGACAGAGTGGGGACCCCGACTGGGACTGGGTGACCACGCCAGTCTCGCATGGCATGGTAAGCCTGGGATGTTATGGCGGGAGCTGCGGCCTTTCCTTTTTTCTGGCCTGGGTGCTGACCCGCCTGACATTCTAATCATCCACCTGGGGGGCAATGATTTGGGCCAGGTCACCGGCTTATCGCTCAAACATGCGATTTGCGAGGAACTCGCCTACTTGCATTATGTCTGGCCTGCCACAACCCTGGTTTGGTCGGACATTGTTCCGCGCCATTCTTACAGAGGGGGCGTTAACCTCCTGGCTCTTGACCGCGCTAGGCGCGCGGTCAATAAGGCAGTGGCGCGGTTTCTTGCCACCAGGGCTTGGGGGCGGGTTAGTCATCACCCCGATATTAGCCTACAAAATTATGACCTGTATGCAGGGGATGGGGTCCACCTGTCGCGAGGAGGTATGGACCTCCTGTTGGGTGACTGGCGAGCAGGCCTGTTGACCGAGCTGACGGTCTGGGGGGGGGCGTCAGGTCTTCTTTGAAGCCCCTCCGTGTGGCGGGTAGCACTGGTAAGGTAAACAGTATGACCCACAAGTATCCGGCAGGTTCGCAATTGACTGGACAACACTAGACAGGAATAAATTAGTTAAACGTTGTCCGGTCAACGACGAACCAGGCGATGGGGTGATGATGATTGCTAACCAGCATGCATCACCCCTGTGATTTCACGGATACGCGTCAGAGGGTGGGGTCATAAGTTAGTTATTGACTACGGTCAACAATTTGTTTGTTGTCAACAAACAAATTGATACAAATTGATACATTGTAACCAATTGCCGTTGGCAATTTTGGGGTGGTACCTTACCAGTGTTACTTCGGCCTGCTTGCCTTAGGAATTATGATTGGTCGTTTTACCAATACAAATTTATAATTCGGACTAGGGCATTGAATCAATAAATGTGGCCCTATGCTGTTATCCACTTTCAATGTTGTCTGTGTCCGTTATTGGGGGGGTGCGCCTGCAATGCAAGCGCGGCGCCAAAATGGCCGCCGCGCCCTTTGCGGGCCCCCCCCCACAGGACAGAGAATCCGGGTAGTTAGGGGCGTGGCCAGCTCCCTTATAAAAGGGGTGGCCACGAGGCAGCCGAGCTGCCATTTTACCTCAGCGACGGAGCGGAGAAGTTTTTTCCCCTCCACCCCCTCCCTAGTTAACAGTGTGATATTATGGTCGCTTCGGGGCCGGGTGGGAATTTTTGGTTGGGACCCATATTGGCTCCGGGTCCTGGCTTTTTTGCCCATCCCACACTGTTGCTATGGTTTGATATAGGGGGCTTTCTGTGTTCCTACTGTTGACTTTGGTCACATTGGCGGGTAGCACTGGTAAGGTAAACAGTATGACCCACAAGTATCCGGCAGGTTCGCAATTGACTGGACAACACTAGACAGGAATAAATTAGTTAAACGTTGTCCGGTCAACGACGAACCAGGCGATGGGGTGATGATGATTGCTAACCAGCATGCATCACCCCTGTGATTTCACGGATACGCGTCAGAGGGTGGGGTCATAAGTTAGTTATTGACTACGGTCAACAATTTGTTTGTTGTCAACAAACAAATTGATACAAATTGATACATTGTAACCAATTGCCGTTGGCAATTTTGGGGTGGTACCTTACCAGTGTTACTTCGGCCTGCTTGCCTTAGGAATTATGATTGGTCGTTTTACCAATACAAATTTATAATTCGGACTAGGGCATTGAATCAATAAATGTGGCCCTATGCTGTTATCCACTTTCAATGTTGTCTGTGTCCGTTATTGGGGGGGTGCGCCTGCAAAGGCTTCCGCACTTTGAGCCCTGTCTTTTTATTCTTTGTTTAATAAGGACACACCTTTTATTTAAGTCAATAGAGCACAGAGAGACATCTAGTGAGTGTGACTGAAAACTGCAGTTACATTTATTTATACACACACCTCCTTTACAACCAAAGCAAAAGTAATCTTAAATTTCTATCTTCACAATATGATATGATATCCTGAAACAGAGATAAGGAATTCTGTTGTTAACTGGGGTGAAAAACCTGTACCTTCGAAGAAAATTCAGTAAACTCTGTCCATCTGTCTTTCTAAAGTCACACAGCTAACACATCAAGATATTGACCACCATCCTATTATGTTTTTATGCTGACAGAATGCAATTGGTATATGTCAGTGGAAGAATTTAGTGTTGTGCAATGAGTTACGCAACTCAGCGTAGAACAATAAACACCTACCATGACTTCTTGAGGCAATTCACCACTGAAATTTACTCTCTGCTTATGGTGGCAGATGGAATTGACTGTCACTAATTTTGGCCACTAATTAGAAGTAGTTGTTAAATTTAGAGCATATTACAACCAGTAATATATCTTGTTTGGAATGCTTATAAAGCGTGGAAATAGAATTGAAAACTAACTGGATTCAAACCCCTACTCAGACATAAATTCAGTAGATGTCTGGCCCACCTTTATAGTGTAACAATTGAGATAAAAAAGTAGACTTAGGAGGGCCACATATACCACATTGAGCTCCTTTAGCCATAGTGTGATGAACCCGTTACTCCTCAGTAGAGCCTTAGCCTACAAGTTAGCTAACACACCTGAATTGATACCATGCAGCTAAGCAATCCAGGATTTCAGCTAGCCTTTACACAGATCCTGATCTGAACCAGGCTGTTATATAGGTAGCACATAGGAAATTAAACAACTCCAATCCTCATGTCTTTTAAAAATATATTTTGTAGCAAAAACAGGTTACAGATTTCTTAAGCAACTGAAGCATCTTTAGTTCAGAAAGCATATTAAAACAATGAAAATGTAACTAAGTTTGGAAGCCCAAAGGGCTCTTCCTTCTGGTTGCAGAGTTCTGGTTGCAGAGTTCAAAGTACCCCCACAGACTCACTTACACATCATGGAAAAAGCAAAAGGCCAAGAGACTGTCCTCCCTCCTCCCTTCCTTTTTATCTCCTCCAACAGGTTCCACCCTCTGGCCCTTCCTCAGAAGGATTTTAGCCAATTATTACACAGTACTATACTCCATGTCCAGCAAAAATTAGGTTTCATTTCTCCCAGAACACGAGGTTAGATTGTTTAGTCTAGCACTCATTCTCTGCCCAGTAACGCCCAGATTGCATTGCAGCCTTCTCTCTTTAGGGAATTTGTTGTTGTTCAGTCGCACAGTCGATTCTGACCCTTTGCGACCGCATGGACCATTTTCCTCCAGGCACCTCTGTCCTCCACCATCCTCCTCAGCCCACCCAGCTCTGTGCCCATAGTGTCTACAATACCATCTAGCCATCTCTTCTTTGGATGCCCCCTTCTTCTCTTTCCCTCTACCTTTCCCAGCATCAAAGCCTTCTCAAGTGAGTCCTCTCTTCTCATTTGATGCCCAAAGTACTTTAGCTTCATCTTCACTATTTGTCCCTCCAATGAACTTTAGGGAATAGCACACAGAAATCCATGTCACTATTCTAAAACATCCAAAGGCCCAATTTATATCCATGGCAAATAGCAATGGCAATTACACTTATATACTGTCCCATAGCACTCTGGGTGATTCACAAGGTAATTAGCATTTTGCCCCCCTACATGCTGGGTGCTCATTTTACCAACCTTTGAAGGATGGAAGGCTGAGTCAACTTTATCCCTGTTAGGCTCAAACTCACAACCTTTTGGCTGCAGTACAGCAATTTAACCATTGTGTCACCTGGGCTTTTCTCTTTGGAAGAAGGATAAGATATTTATTTATTTATTTGCATTTATACCCTGTCCCTTTGATGCAAAGCACCACTCAGTGTGGCTTACAATATATAAAACATTAAATACAACATCATAAAACATGTATCAATAAACCAATCAATATGTATCAATAAACCAATCAATCAAGTCAACCCCTAAAATCATAACATGGTATAAAATTCCTATCTGAGACTCATGCCAAATAATACATGTAAAAATCTAATTCAAAAATCACCGTAATAGATAGAAAAAATGAAGCTTAACCAATAAATAGTTTACACTCTTAATAAATAAATACATAATCATATTTAAATAAATACATGTGATACTGATAACGATTCTGCGCAATATAAGCAAATAATGACATCAGAATCCCAGAAAAGGTAAATTAATAAATTTCTAATTTTAAAAAAGATTAATTCTTTTCTAAAGGAAGGAAGGAAGGAAGGAAAAATATTATATCATATCATGAGAAGATTATACAAAATTCAAATATTACCAGATACCATAGGCTTTTTTACTATTACTGCATAATAGTAATAGTAATAATTGGAAGTCATTGTGTTCAACATTCTGATATTCACATGGCATTCTCTCTCACAGCAACTTTGGATTGAAGGCTTTAAACCAAAATTTTATTTCAAAGGCTAAAAAGTATAAGTAAATGCCACTAGGCATAAAGAAAAATGTGAGCAATGTTAATATAAACTCAGAAAGCAGAGTTAGAGAAGGAGAAATCACATAATTTCCATATTTATAAATCCATCCCCTCTGAGGATTCCAGCAGGCGGTATCAAATTGACAGCACGCATGGCAAAGCCCAAAACAAGAGAGAGAAAAGTTCCAATTAAGAGAAAGAATCAGAGTTCTGTTCCCGGAGTTCCATTTAAATCAGAACCAATCAAGGCTTGTTCTGATTCCTGCAGCTTTGCTCAGGAAATAATGAGAAAGATGAAAGAGGCCCAGCCAGCCAACACAACCACGCACAACCCTTTGAAGCCAGAAAATCACAGATATCACTTTGGAGAGTTCTGTGTTCATGTGGCAGCTGTTGTTGCGTGGCCTTCTTCAAAAGACTGATCTGCTTGGGCGGGGGTGTGTGTGTCTTTTTCTTCCCTTACCATAGTCCCTGTGCCTTAGTGCTGACAAACAAAACTAAAGCAGAGTTGCATGAGCAATGGGGTTTCAAGCAGTGGTGGGCTCCCAGAAATTTTACTACCACACTGTGGGTGTGGTATGGTAGGTGTGGCAAGGGGAAAGCCCTTTATTGCACCCAAATTAGGACTACTTTATTTAAAAACTTAGGTGGGCGGGGCCAGCCAGAATTTCTGCTACCAGTTCTGGCGAACTGGTGCGAACCTGCTGATGCCCACCACTGGTTTCAAGCATGGAGGAGGGAGGGTGTTTCACCTGCATAAACACACTAGCAGTCACATTCAGGCAATGTGAATTGTGAAATTCAACTGTCCCATTAGTCACGTGGTTTCCATTCTGACTGATTGTGCAATGCATCTGTGGAAGTGCAATATGTACAACTGCTTACACAATGTTAACCCAACCCCAACGTAGTTACCCAGCAGGATTGCAACTATTGGAATGACAGTGCAATAGTAAAATATACTTATTAGCATAAATATATGTGAAGATCCATGACTAGGCCTATCTAGTCCAGCTCTATGTTCCAACAGTGTCCATAAAGTTAGTGTTGGGAAGACAACAAGGAAAACAAGAACAAAACTGCACCTTCCTCTTGTGTTTCCTGGCAACTGACGTATAGAGGCACATAACCCCTCTGGCAGGATACAGGAAAGAATATTTATTATGACCAAGAATTATTGGCAACCTTATGTTGTTCAGTCGCACAGTCAATTCTGACCCTTTGCAACCCCATGGACCATTGCCCGCCAGGCACCTCTGTCCTCCACCATCCTCCTCAACTCACCCAGCTCTGTGCCCATTGCATCTACAATACCATCTAGCCATCTCATTTTTAGATTCCCCTTCTTCTTTTGCCCTCCACCTTTCCCAGCATAAAGGCTTTCTCAAGTGAATCCTCTCTTCTCATTTGATGTCTGAAGTACTTCAGCTTCATCTTTACTATTTGACCTTCTAAGGAGCAGTCAGGGTTGATATCTTCTAACATTGACCTGTTTGTTCCCCTTGCTGTCCAGGGGACTCTCAAAACTCTCCTCCAACACCACATTTCAAAGGCATCTATTCTTCTTCACCCAGCTCTCACAACTGTACATTACCACCAGGAATACCATTGCCTTGACTATGCGAATTTCTGTTTGTAAGGTGATGTCTCTACTTTTGACTATGTTCCCCAGGTTTCTTATAGCTTGCCTTCCAAGAATTAGTCACCTTTTTTTCCCCATGGCTGCAATCTCCAGATGCTGTGATTTTTGTTCCAAAGAAAGTAAAGTCTGTCACTGCTTCTACATCTTCCCCACCTATTTTCCAGGGAGTGATAGGGCCTGTTGCCATTATCTTGGTTTTCTTGATATTAAGTCTGAAGCCAGCTTTTGCACTCTCCTCCTTCAACCTAATCAAGAGCTTCTTTAGGTCTTCTCCACTTCCTGCCATTAGGGTAGTGTCATCTGCATATCTCAAATTGTTGATGTTCCTCCCAGCGATTTTAATTCCAACTTTTGATTCATCCAGCCCTGCATTGTGCATTATGTGCTTTGTGTATAAATTAAATAGCAGGGTGACAAAATGCAGACTTGTCTTCCTCCTTTTACTATTCCAAACCACTCCGTCATTCTGTATTCTGTCCCAACTGTTGCTTCTTGACTCATGTATAGATTTCTAATGAGACATATAAGGTGTTCTGGTATTCCCATCTCTTTAATTATTTGCCACATTTTATTGTGGTCCACACAGTGAAATGCCTTGGTGTAGTCAATGAAACAGAAGTAGACTTGTTTTTGAAATTCCTTTGTTTTCTCCATGATCCAATGTAGTTGGCAATTTGGTCTCTAGTTCCCCTGCCTCTTCTGAACCCAGCCTGTACTTCTGGTAGTTCTCTCCCTATGTGCTGCTGAAGCCTGTCCTGTATTATCTTGAGCATGACCTTGCTAGCATGTGGGATGAGCACAATTGTTCGATAATTTGAGCATTCTTTGACATTGCCCTTTTTTTGGGATTGGAATGTATACTGATCTTTTCCAATCCTGTGGCAATTGTGTTTTCTAAATATGCTGGCATATAGAATGCAATGCTTTAATTCCATCATATTTTAGGGCTTTGAATAATTCAACTGGAATACCATCATCTCCACTAGCTTTGTTATTAGCAGTACTTTTTAGGACTTTTCTGACTTCACTCTCCAACTCGATCCAAGCACATATGGTTTTTTCCTGCCCCAGGGTGCCGGGAGGCCTGGACTTGGAGGACAGCTCATTCTGGGCTGCCTTCTTCCTCTGAGCCAATCAGGAAAAATGCCACTGGCATGAAATTGTTTAAGGTGGATCCCAGCTTGCCATGAAGTGACCCACACACTGTGATCTCAGAGTCATCTCCTGTGGCACATATGAAATGAGACATTCAAAATTTAACACTGGACTGCCACAGCCTTGAGGATATGGACAAGGTGTGGGCTCAATATGATGGTTTCTAGTGGCATTTCCTCCACTGAGGGGACTATCACCCCACCTAAAGGGTCTCATCTGCCCATAGCCATTGACCCCTTTAGGGAGTCAGTTATTTACCACTGCCCAA
The DNA here is from genome assembly GCA_035047345.1 of Bradypodion ventrale. Classification (NCBI taxonomy): domain Eukaryota; kingdom Metazoa; phylum Chordata; class Lepidosauria; order Squamata; family Chamaeleonidae; genus Bradypodion; species Bradypodion ventrale. Next base: position 64,021,075 of record JAWDJE010000003.1, on the reverse strand, counting down.
CACTCGGCATTGAATCGCTGACTGTACGGTCTACTCCATTACTGTAGCGGGATGTCCTGCCAGACAACACTCGCTCATAGCTGTTTTCAAAAGAACACAAGGATGGCTATATTTTAGCATTCCCCAATGAAAACCCACCTACTGAAGATAATGGAAGACATAAACCAATTCAGTTAGATGGCCTCAAGTTTCTGTAAGGCCGACTTTCTGCACCTGTTTTGGGTCTTCTATTGCATTTCATAATATGGTGTTGTGTGGTTTTGTTTTTTGCTTTTAGAAAACTACACAAGCAGCTAAATATATTTTTAGAAAACACACTGAAAGCAAAGCCATATTTTGCTAATATTAGATAGTGTTGGCAGGATGTTGTTTTGGAGAGAATTTAGAAGTGTAAATGAGAAAATAAGGTCACTCTGTGTTACATATGAGAGTGCATGTCTCTTGCTACATGAAGTATTTACCAAACATTTGCAGGCAGTTCTCTCAAGGTTTCATTACAGAAGATGCAAACATTCTGTGAGATGTGGGTCCTTAATGCACTGTGTTGGGCACATGGCCAATGACATATATCCATTTACATCTTTTCTTCCACTTACAGATATGACACTTTTTACTTCTTTTTGTCTCCATTCTCAGCACAATAAGGGGCTGTGGTGGCTCAGTGGTTAAGAAGCTTGCCTTGTTAGATGGAAGGCCAGCAAGTTAGTAGTTTGAGGCCTGGGCACTGCATGACGGATTGAGCGCCTGCCTCTTCCCAACTTTTGGGGACATGAAAGGAGCGTTATTTGCGTATTCCCTGAGCGGAGTATCCTCCGCAAAAAAATTCTTTCAACCCAGAATAATTTCTGACATGAAATTATTATTACTAATTAACAATTAAAGGTTGCCAGTATGTGGCCTTTTACAACCAAGAGCTAAATTGTATCATGTTCATTAGAAGCTGACACTTTCTCCCTGCCTGTTCCATGCTTTCTCATTTCCCCAGAGGATAGAACATTTTTATTATCAATCTTGCCAATGGAGAAAACAGGAAAAGTCATTCATTTACATTGTCATCTAGCTTGCTCAATTCTCCATGTCAGTTTGTTTATTCTGAGGAAGGTAGCTTTCCATAGACCCAATTCATACAAAGAGACTAAGGTTATGCTCTTTCCAACAGCAACAATTCCTCATTCATTTCTCTCTACCCAAAGTATATACCTCTATAAAGAGAAGTACAAAGCACATCTGATTAGTATCTAATTTTGTGACAGGGCTCATTTCTTTGCTTCAATGTGTATTGAACAAAAAGAATTCTGAAAGTATATTTCTAGAAGGGATAACCGAGTCCTTCACATTCTCTAAGGATATAATGCAAGCGCGGCGCCAAAATGGCCGCCGCGCCCTTTGCGGGCCCCCCCCCCCACAGGACAGAGAATCCGGGTAGTTAGGGGCGTGGCCACCGCCTTGATAAAAGGGGTGGCCACGAGGCAGCCGTGCTGCCATTTTGCCTCAGCGACGGAGCGGAGAAGTTTTTCCCCCTGCGTCTCCGTCGCTCGTTGGTGCTACCGGGAAGCCTTTTAGTTCCGTTTACTAGCTAGCTTCCCTTTCTGCTGCGGTGAGATGCCTTCCAAAAAGAAGGCTGCTGCGAATGCAGCTCGGGTGGTTCGGAGGCGTAATCCGGGTCGGAGGACCGCGGTGCCGCCTCCCCAGCAGCCACCTTTGCCATCCCCGGCCGGGGCTGGTGGCATGGGGGCTATCGCCCCTTGGCCCGATCAAAGTGCGGGCGCGGAGGGAGTTCCGGCCCGCGGCCCGCGAGCGGTGGGCACCGCTCATCCTCCTGCTCAATCGGTTGGGCCTATTCCTGTTGGGCCGCAGCCTCTCCCGGGGCCCTCTAGCCTTGGGGGGTGGCCCGGCTCCCTGCCTTGGCAGGTTAATCCACCAGCCCTCCCGGGCTTCGGCGGTAGTCAATGGCAATATACGGCCCCTGGGGTGCAGGGTCCTGTCCCCATGCAAGGATCAGGTGGGCCGGCCGGCCCTTTACCCATGGTTAATGTGGACTTCTTACTGGCACGTATTGCGGCCCTCGAGGCGTCTTTGGCCCGGGCCAGTCAGGCAGGTGCCCCTTTTGGGGTACCTTTGGAGGCGCTAACGGCAGCAGGACAACAGCCGGCGGGGAGGGTTGAGCTGCTGCAGGCGGGTGGCGCGGCTACGGCCACTGCCTCGCAGCTCCCCAGCCAGCAACCTGGTGCGGGTCAAGCCCCGGTGATGAGCTCTACATCGGTCGTGAGCTCCGACGCCCCCAGTGGGCCAGAACCCCCGGTGGGGGCGGCCCACGGGGGTGCAGCATGTGAGTATACGGTGCAAACGAGTACATCTACACATATTCCCAATATAGGGGGGGCCTTTCAGTGGCCTTGGCCTCGCTCGGGTGGTGCGGGGACTACCCCTCTGGTGCCCCACCCGGCGACAACGACTGCCACCATGCCCACGGGGGTGGGCCTAGGCTCTTACACTGCTGGCAATGTCTTGGGGGTGGCAGGGCTAGCTCCGGCTCCCTTTACCAGGCCTGTTGTCCCCTTTTCGGCTTTGCCGACGGCAGGGTATTCCTTGCCACTGGGCGATCACTTGGCACAGGCTACCAGAGAAAAGATTTGGAGGGGGGAGTATGTAGATATCTTCTCACTCCTGAACAGAGAGCCCACCAAGGAAGAAAGGGAGGGTCAGGATGAGAAGGACAAGGAGCAGGCACGCCGCCGCAAGCCGCCGCGTACCTGGGCTAACTGGCTCCCCGCTTATTTGATATATATGGCGGTATATTTGAGGGCGCGGCCGGATCTAGCTATTCCCATGGTCCAATATTTGGACAACATATATAGGGCGATGGTAGATTTCCCGGGCCCCTCATGGCTAGCATATGATGAGGAATTCCGTATGAGGATTCCCCTCCATCCTGAGATGAGATGGGATGAGCCCTGCCAGAGACTGTGGCTCTTGTATATGACACCCACACGCCCTGCCCCGGGGGATAGATACCATTGTGGACATGCGGTCCAGCGAGCAGCTCCAGCGCAGGTTACCCGCCAACCGGCGGGGCAGGGGGTTCCAGCCCGCCTGCTGTGCTGGACTTTCTCGTCAAATGGTTCCTGCAACCGAAAGAACTGCAGGTATAAGCATGAGTGTCCCACGTGTTCTGGTCCCCACGCAGCCTCGGCTTGTCCCAAGCCTGGGGGGGCGCGAGGCAGAGGGAGGGGTGGACAGTGGGCTGGCAAGGCTGCCACGGAGGGAACTAGTTCTCCAAAAGGCCCCCTCCCCAATTAAGGTGGACATGCTGGAGCGCTGGCTCGCATCGTACCCAAAGGGGGAGGACAGAGAGTATCTCATTCAAGGTTTTAAGCAGGGATTTCGTATCCCTTTTATGGGTGTTAGATCCCCTCAGGATGCTCCCAACCTGTTATCCCTCAGAGGAAGGGAGGAGGTGGCTGCGGCCAGCATTAAAAAGGAATTAGACGCGGGCAGGGTCGCTGGACCTTTTCCTGCACCCCCTTTTCCCAACCTTAAGGTTTCACCATTGGGTTTGGTTCCCAAAAAGTCCCTAGGTGAGTTTCGCCTTATTCATCATTTGTCCTACCCAGCCGGCAGATCGGTCAACGATGCTATACCTGATGACCTTTGTTCGGTCAGGTGTACATCGTTCGACCATGCGCTGCGCATGGTGCGCTCGTGTGGCCCGGGTGCCTTGCTGGCCAAGTGCGACATTAAGTCAGCTTTTCGCCTCTTGCCAGTGCACCCGGGTGACTTTGAATTGCTGGGTTTTAAATTTAAAGGGGAATATTATTTTGATAAGGCCATGCCTTTTGGCTGCTCCATATCATGCTCGGCCTTCGAGCGTTTTAGTACTTTCCTAGAGTGGGCTTTTGTCCGCAGGTCAGGGTCCCGGTCTGTAGCCCATTACCTGGATGACTTTTTATTCGGGGGTGAACGGGGCTGGGACACGTGTGCACGTCTCCTCAATACATTTCAGACGCTAATGCAGGAACTTGGTGTCCCTTTAGCGCCCGAAAAGACCGAGGGCCCATCGACCAAGTTAGTATTCCTGGGGGTTGAGATTGACACAGTAGAGCAGGCTTCTAGGTTGCCGGGCGATAAGGTGTCCAGGATAGTGACCCTTATCTCGGAATTGCTGGCCAAGCGTAAGGCATCCCTGAGGGAACTCCAGGTGCTACATGGGCACCTTAATTTTGCCTGCAGGGTGGTCGCACCGGGCAAGGCTTTTGCCCGGCGCTTATGCGACGCCATGGCAGGGTTATCCAGGCCCCACCACAGAGTTAGGCTCACCCGGGCTATCAGGGCAGACATGTTCGTCTGGTTGCAATTCCTGAGGGAGTTTAACGGGGTCTCATTTTGGAGGTCGGACCTCCTGGCTTCCCCCAATTTCCAGATCCAGTCTGATGCCTCAGGATCCCTGGGTTATGGGATGTACTTCAATGGGAAGTGGGCCTATGGTGGGTGGCCACCGGCATGGGCAGGCACAGGTCGCCTGCGGGATCTCACATACCTGGAATTTTTTCCCATTCTGGGGGCTTTGATGCTATGGGGCGAACAGTGGGCTAATTCGGTAGTGCATTTTTGGTGCGACAATGCTGCTGTGGTACACATTGTCAATGCACAGACTTCTAAATCGCCCAGGGTTATGGATCTAGTGCGCCATTTTGTGCTGCGCTGCCTGCGCCTCAATGTCTTGTTCAGGGCCAGGCATGTCCCAGGGGTTAATAATGATATTGCTGATGCTTTGTCCCGCCTGCAGATCTCCCGGTTCCGCGCCTTGGCCCCGGATGCGGAGGAATTTCCCTCGCCACTCCCGGACGAGATGTGGACTATTGGCAAGGAGAGGTGAACCGGGCGATTGGCCTTTCACTAGCGCCACGCACGCGTAAGGCGTATCAACAAGCACTCAGTTCATATAGGGTTTTTGCCACTCAATTTCACTTGCCAGAGACCTGGCCTATTCCGGTGGACCATGTACTGCGGTTCATGGTCCACCTCCATGCACAGGGCCTTGCACCTCGCACCATAGCATCCAAGCTCTCGGCGTTGGCTTTTATGGCCAAAGTAGGGGGTCATGTGGATACCACCTCTGACTTCCGCGTGAGACACGTTTTGGAGGGGTGGGTGCGCGAGCGCGGGCGTTGCCCGGACGACCGGCACCCTATTTCCCCAGGGGTTCTTACCCAGTTGGCCCGGGGCTGGCCAGGCCTCTGTTTTGATCATTATGAGGCAGCCCTTTTTCATGCAGCCACAACGGTGGCATTTTTTGGAGCGCTCCGTGTCAGCGAACTCGTGATGCTGTCTAAGGCGGATGCAAGTGGTAGGGCACTGGAACTCGGAGATGTCTACGTTGCCAAAGACTGGGCCCAGTTGAGGATTCGCTCCTCAAAAACAGATCAGCACGGCGTAGGCAGTGGAGTTAGACTGCTACGGTGTTCTTTGGCAGACATCTGTCCGGTTGGTGCCCTACAGGAGTACCTGGCACTGCGTGGCTGGCACCACGGCCCGTTTTTCTGTCACCAAGATGGGTCTCCCCTTACTAAATTTCAGTTTTGGAAGGTGACAGCCATAGCCCTCACCAGGGTGGGTTTTTCAGGTGCCCGTTATGGCACACATTCGTTCCGTATTGGTGCAGCCTCTACAGCAGCTGCTTTTGGGTACTCGGGGGCTGACATACGCAGCATGGGGAGGTGGGGCTCACAGTGTTTTCAGTTTTATGTGCGCCCACTCCCGCCATGAGTACCAATTCAGTCACCTTACCTTCCTTTTTTCTCAATTTTATTGCAGACCCTGGGTGTCGTATTACACCGGTGACAGTATGGCTGGTGGGCCACAGCTATGTGCACAGGGCAGCGCGTTACGCTGCGGCGACAGAGTGGGGACCCCGACTGGGACTGGGTGACCACGCCAGTCTCGCATGGCATGGTAAGCCTGGGATGTTATGGCAGGAGCTGAGGCCTTTCCTTTTTTCTGGCCTGGGGGCTGACCCGCCTGACATTCTAATTATCCACCTGGGGGGCAATGATTTGGGCCAGGTCACCGGCTTATCGCTCAAGCATGCGATTTGCGAGGAACTCGCCTACTTGCACTATGTCTGGCCTGCCACAACCCTGGTTTGGTCGGACATTGTTCCGCGCCACTCTTACAGAGGGGGCGTTAACCTCCTTGCGCTTGACCGCGCAAGGCGCGCGGTCAACAAGGCGGTGGCGCGGTTTCTTACCACCAGGGCTTGGGGGCGGGTTAGTCATCACCCCGATATTAGTCTGCAAAATTATGACCTCTATGCAGGGGATGGGGTCCATCTGTCGCGAGGAGGTATGGACCTCCTGTTGGGTGACTGGCGAGCAGGCCTGTTGACCGAGCTGACGGTCTGGGGGGGGGCGTCAGGTCTTCTGTGAAGCCCCTCCGTGTGGCGGGTAGCACTGGTAAGGTAAACAGTATGACCCACAAGTATCCGGCAGGTTCGCAGTTGATTGGACAACACTAGACAGGAATAAATTAGTTAAACGTTGTCCGGTCAACGACGAACCAGGCGATGGGGTGATGGTGATTGCTAACCAGCATGCATCACCCCTGTGATTTCACGGATACGCGTCAGAGGGTGGGGTCATGAGTTAGTTATTGACTACGGTCAACAATTTGTTTGTTGTTGACAAACAAATTGATACAAATTGATACATTGTAACCAATTGCCGTTGGCAATTTTGGGGTGGTACCTTACCAGTGTTACTTCGGCCTGCTTGCCTTAGGAATTATGATTGGTCGTTTTACCAATACAAATTTATAATTCGGACTAGGGCATTGAATCAATAAATGTGGCCCTTTGCTGTTATCCACTTTCAATGTTGTCTGTGTCCGTTATTGGGGGGGTGCGCCTGCAATGCAAGCGCGGCGCCAAAATGGCCGCCGCGCCCTTTGCGGGGCCCCCCCCCCACAGGACAGAGAATCCGGGTAGTTAGGGGCGTGGCCACCGCCTTGATAAAAGGGGTGGCCACGAGGCAGCCGTGCTGCCATTTTGCCTCAGCGACGGAGCGGAGAAGTTTTTCCCCTCCACCCCCTCCCTAGTTAACAGTGTGATTATGGTCGCTTCGGGGCCGGGTGGGAATTTTTGGTTGGGACCCATATTGGCTTCGGGTCCTGGCTTTTTTGCCCACCCCACACTGTGGCTATGGTTTGATATAGGGGTCTTTCTCCATTACTACTGTTGACTTTGGTCACATGGGCGGGTAGCACTGGTAAGGTAAACAGTATGACCCACAAGTATCCGGCAGGTTCGCAGTTGACTGGACAACACTAGACAGGAATAAATTAGTTAAACGTTGTCCGGTCAACGACGAACCAGGCGATGGGGTGATGGTGATTGCTAACCAGCATGCATCACCCCTGTGATTTCACGGATACGCGTCAGAGGGTGGGGTCATGAGTTAGTTATTGACTACGGTCAACAATTTGTTTGTTGTTGACAAACAAATTGATACAAATTGATACATTGTAACCAATTGCCGTTGGCAATTTTGGGGTGGTACCTTACCAGTGTTACTTCGGCCTGCTTGCCTTAGGAATTATGATTGGTCGTTTTACCAATACAAATTTATAATTCGGACTAGGGCATTGAATCAATAAATGTGGCCCTTTGCTGTTATCCACTTTCAATGTTGTCTGTGTCCGTTATTGGGGGGGTGCGCCTGCAATGAATATTCACATTCTTCTCATTCTCAACCAAAACAGCATCATGAAACATAAAGACAGCCTGTCCAAAAAAACAACTATCAACTATTGGAAACAAATCAGTACTTCTCTCTATCAGTAGCAGCATAGTATTTGGCCACAAAAAACCCTGTATTTTGTGAAAGTATGCTCTGTGCAGAATACAATATTTTTGTGCAAAAGACAACACTGGTAAGAAACACCCCAAAACATAAAAATGCAGAAAAACTCCTTAAATCTTGCCCAGAAAAAAAGAAAAATAAATTTATCCCACTTTCACTTGCGAGAATGAAAGAAGAAAAGATTTATATCTGTATGTGAAACAGATTAAGCCTCTTGACTCATTCGGTACATTCAAATGTTACAACAGCATCACAGAATCAGACCAATGGGAAGAAGGCTTAGTCTGACTTTGTGATATACCCATATAAACTAGGGGTAAGCAACTTGCACAGCTTCGACAACTGACATTGCTCTAGCACCCGGTCACCATAAACATTTTTTTTTCTGAAAAGAAAAATCATTTTTCACTGGAAATGATCTCTTGTGCCCTCTCGTGACCATGAATTTTAGGGGTGCATCATGCCGGAAGTGCCAAGAAAGTGAAATAAATACCTCCTATGCCCCTGAATAGAATCAAGAGACTTTTGTAAAGGTAAAGGTTGCCCTTGCTCAGAAGCCAGTTGTATCCAATTCTAGGGTTCAGTGCTCATTTATGTTTATGGCCAAAGAGCCAGTGATGTCTGTGTCTGCAGACATTTCCATGGACATGCGGCAGGCATGCCTCAACATCAAGAGTGCACAGAATGCTGTTTACCTTCCTACTGAAGTGGTCCCTATTTATCTACTTGCAATTTCTTGCTTTCGAACTGCTAGGTTGGCAGGAGCTGGGACAGATACAGGAGCTCACTCCGTCATGCAGTACCCGGAAATTGAACTCCGACCTTGCAGTCAGCGAGTTCAGCATCCTAACCACTTGAGCCACCACAGTCCCTACAGACTTTTGAGTTCCTCTCAAAAAAAGTTTTAAAAATACTTTAAACTCTGGACAGAGAAATAGCAAAAGATGCTTCATTTCTCTCCAGGCATGCATACAGCCCATATGTTAAACTTTTCTCACTTCACGCTAAACACAGGTCAAAATTAAAAACAATAGATTTCACCTTAACTTCTTAACTTTTCCTGTGGAAAATTAAGTTGAGATCACATTTGAGCCTTATGAAAATACAGTGAAATGCTGTGTATGAGCTTATATTGTCAGCAGCTCATTGGCTTCACTAAAAGCTCTTTATTAAAACCTAATGACAACAAAACTGGTCCCTTCAAAACACTTGCAAAAATGATGTGAAAATTGGTGTGAACACAGTCAGACTTCAACAGAAGTATCATTACTTATAAATTAGACAGCAGAGATATATAATGTGTACAACTTCCCCACAGGTGTTTCTTGTATATCTTCAATCATCCAGTCACAGCTACAGCACTGGCATTAACAATGAGTGACATTTTCTGTTTCAGACCAAAAACCAGTTGCATAAGTTTCATTAGCTGTTTTAACAATTACAGAATGGATACTAGTATTGTACGTATTTGTGTTTTTGAACAATAACTACTGGAATTCTCCACAGCTAATCAAAGTATTCTGAGATGTGTAGAGAACTGACTTATACTAACCCTAACAGGCCTTTCAAGGTAAGTGAGATATTTAAAAAGTATTTTCACCACTTCCACATCCCCAATGGGCTACCATGGCGTAGCAAGGATTTAAACCCAGGTTTCTGAACCCTAGTCTGTCATTCTATCCACACCACCACACCAGATATTCTCGGGAATAAAAGCCAAAGAGGAGAACACATTAACTTCTCCATCATCTACTATAGTTAATTTTAATTTAATTTAATTGTCACATTTATATACCGCTCACTCGGCCAAAGCCAACTCAGGGCAGTTCACAATAAAAATTTAAAAAAACACATGTTAAAAACAGTTAAAACTACCCACCTCCTAAAAACAAAATATGCGGAGAGCCTCTGCAGAAGACAACCTATTCTGCACAAAAGGGTGGTAGAACTGAGCAAGGAAGGTGTGAATTCAGTGTGCGCACACCTTCCATGTGTGCTTTTTTCTATAATGTAAGATAAAATACAACAGAAAAAGGACACCAAATATCTGCAGCAGCACTCTTCCATAAGGCAGCCCAATCTAGAATTGTCAAGAACTGCTCTTTTTTAAGTACTTCAAATACATTATGTGACAAAAAAGAATATACTCTCCTCTCTTCCTGCCCTGACTGAGGAATACCCTTTCCATGGAGATGTAAATGGTGCCAATACCATTCAGCATTAGAAAAAATAACTTTTTGCTTGTCCACACATTTACACTCAAATTTGTGGATGTTATTTTTCTCTTCAACTCTGCTTGCAACCTTATCCTCTTTGTTATGATTCTGCTCATTGATTGTTTTTGTTGTAGTTTGTTCTGTTTCATGCTTTTTAACACTGAAATCTATAAGAATGAAAACTCGTTTTAAAAAGTTCTAGTAAAAACATCATTATTAGGGTCACCAACAACCAGCACTAAATCCACCGCCCTAGTAGTGGTGCCAAAAGAATTTCCTCTCCATGCCTCAGCCCTCCATGCTATCTAAAACTTAGGTCTGGAAAGTTTCACAGCCCTAGAGGTGTAGTTCTGAAGGTACATAAAGGATGCCCTTACTTCCTGTTCTGCTGGATTCTCCCATTCCACTAGTTAGTAGTATGCCACAGTTGTATATTGCTCAAAGAAATCATAACCATAGTTCAGCATCAATTTTTTTTGGCTTTGTTTCATTTATTAAGCTGTGTCACATATGTCACTTATTTTCGGCTCATGCAGATACAACTACCCTATATACTCGAGTATGTCAGGTTTTTTAGCCCCCAAAATGAGGTCCAAAAATGGGGCTCAACTTACACTTGGGTCAATGTAAACACTAAAAAAATGCCCACAAAATGTCTAAATTAATTAATTTTACCATATTTTCATGTATTTTAATTATTGAAATTCACTAGCAGCAGTTGCATTTTTCACTCCCGACATACTCAGGTCAATCTATTTTCCTAGTTTTAGAGGTCCAAATTAGGTACCTTGACTTATATTTGGGATGACCTATAGTCGAGTATGTATGGTAGTTCATCACAATCTTGGAGCTACAACTGTCAACACTGAATAAAAACATGCTCAGTTATAATTCCCTAGTTTACACCAACTATATTGGCCTCGATACTAGTTGAATGTGGTGATCTGTTAATGGCAAAAGTGGTAGCTACTAGAAGAACAGCATAAAATCAACCCCCTTAACAGCATATGTTTGCTGTTCAAGCTCAATGATTTCCAGGCAGCTCTTTTGCTGACAAGGCAACAGGCATCAAACGACTCAGTAAATGGTTCTCTTACCTTTGCAGGCCACATTGTTCTCAGGCTCATATCCAGCCTTGCAGGTACATCGGCCAATAGGAACCATCCACTCCCCATCTCCATTGCAGTACAATTTAATTGGGACATCCACTTCTTCAGCATTGGGAATGCATGTACCTCGTGCAATCACTAGAGAAGTGCTTTCAGCTCCGGTCATTGTCTCTGGGAAGACTGCAAAATTCTGCACCACACTGGGGCATTTCTTAAAAAAGACCCTTACCGACAGTAAGGACATACATGCTCCATAATCCTGAAAGGCAAGATAGAAGCCATTGCGATTGAGGGGCCCAAAGCTCCTCACCTCCGTATTCACTTTCATCAACCTGCCACCAAAATCCACCTGTGAGAAACTCTCATCTGCAGCAATGGTGTCCACCTTGAGGTAGGGTGCCTCTGTCCAAAAGGCTGACTTCTTGGTGGCAATGACAGAGTCTGTTTCATAGTAATACAAGTTGAAGGTTTCCTTGCAGGAACCAGGGACATTGGGAAGACTGCTGCAGTCCCGCACGGTGAAACGCATCTCTGTGTAAATCCGGTGTGCACCCCGTCGGTTTATGAATGTTGTGAGAAGCCAGTTATTTTGGTTGGGCTCAAATACATTGCATACTTGGTAAGTACGAATTGTGTTGAGGTTCTCATCATAGCCACTGACTTCTTCCCACTGTATTTTTTTGGGGGGGAGAGAGAAGAATAGGGAAATTAGAGAATTAAAAAAAGATTTTAAAAAGAAACAAGGATACATCTTTAAATTTGGTGGGTCATTAATCACTGCATGTTGGCTGGTATACACAGTATTGGAGGACTGAAGTATTTTACTTTCATTAATTTTAGGGTGTTTTCCAATATCCATGCATATAGAAATAGCCAACAAAGCAAATAATCAAAGAGCTTTTGCCACCATTTTATACACACACACACACACACACACACACACACACACACACAAATATCTGCTCAGAGGCCAGCCAAATGATACACACAATTCATTTTTACGCATATGCTAACCTGCCTCTTGAAGCTGATGCAGTGCTGAATCATCTCATGTCCTGAAAATTCTGTGACAATGATAATCAAAATCAACAAGTTTCTGCTCCTCTGGTGCTTTGACCTTTTTAACCCCTAATTGGCACAGCTACCATAAGTCTGATGCTGTTCTGAAAACACACTCATTTGGGACAGATCTGGGAAATATTTAAATTTATTTCTAGGAGAAAAACAGAATATAAAGACAAGATAGTGAGCCAGAATTGAATTCAGAGAAATTAACAAGCTGGTCTAAATCAAATCATTGTACATTTATTGTTGACTCAGTCATTCCTTCAAAGTTTTATGGTATCTGGTTTCTTTAGTCGGGAAGTATTTTCACCATAAAATTGCAGATACATTATCACAGAGGCAATAATATGTCTCACTCAGAGAAACTCTATTTATTGGAATTATACATTATCAACATTTGACCTTTCAGCTTCATGCTCTGAAACCAAATTACAGTATTGGTCATTATTACAAATCTATAAACATGCATGAGAGCCAGCACAGTGTAGTAGACATAGTGCCAGATGCAGGAGACCTGGGTTCAAGCCCCTGCTTGACTACAGAAATTCATCAAGTGGTCCCAAGGTTAAACTATTCACAGAATACCTGACATAACTCCAACATTTTATTAGGGCTACTGTAGTTCAGAAGCAATATAAGGGCAAATATCAGAGAGACATAGATGGACGGACAGACAGACCGACGGATGGATGGATAGAGGAAACAACAACCAAAAGAGCTGGGGGAAAATCTGAGTATCCCTACTAGATACCAGCCATATTATCAAGTGATACTATACCTTACTTATTCAGGGCTAGGATCTTAGTAGTGGAGTTCAAAAACTCTGGCCTGAACATCCTTTGATGATGATGATGATGATCATCATCATCATCATCAATATGTAGTCCAATATGTAGTCTAACTGAATATAGCAAAAAAACATAATAAAGCCATCTGCCAAAAAAACAACAACAAAGAAAACAGATGGATGATGTTGTGGTAACAACTGAAATGAATAAGAGGCAAACAAAATCAGAGTACAGCTGGAACAGATGAGATGCACAGATTTTGGTTAAAGCATTTGCCTGTTGTCCATAATATATAGCAATGAAATTTAATCACCTACTTCAAAATTCCACAACAGTTTGCCCATTCCTGATAATAAAAGATAAAAAAGGGCAACAAACCGAGTAATTATTGACCAATTGCAGGCCTTTCAACATTGTTGGTGCACCCCCCACCCCACCCCCAGTAAAGAGATGTACACAGTAATTGGAGTAAATAATGGGCCACTTTATTGAAAGATGCAAAAAACATTGCACTGGGCCAGTAGTGCAAGTGCGGAGAAGTATGAGGGTAACAAATGGCATCGGGAGCAAGAACTATGGGCCAAACACACCGGAGTCAATAATAAGCCACCCGAGTGGCAGAGATAGGGAAGGCTTACCAATAAGCCAGCTCCGGTGTAAGGTTGCTACAGGAGCCTTGGGGCACACCCCTAGATGATACCCTTCCAGCTCCTGCAACAACCCCAATGCCGGGAGTGTAAAGGGAGCTCCCCGTGGCCATGGGGAGCTCTGAAGAAGCTGCCGCCATGCCCTCCTGGCCATGCCAATGCCGAGAGGATAAAGGGAGCTCCCTGTGGCCACTCCCGGCATTGAGCTGCCGCATCCTCCCGGCCCATTAACAGCCAGGAGGAGACAAGAATGGTGACTTTTTTTACTCTGTTTCTTGGGGTGGTCCTGCTGCTGGCGGTCCTTGTGGGGGTGTCTGAAATGAGGTTCCCTCCTGTTTTTGTAATGTTTTTGATTATTATATATTTTGTTGCTGTTATATTTCTTATCTGAACTGTAATTTATTGATTGTAACAGTTTATATATTGATTTGTTGTAGCCACTCTGAGTCGGCCTTGCGCTTGAGTAGAGCAGGGTAAAAATCCAAAAATAAATAAATAAAAATACCCAATGGTAATGATGGAATTTGGTTGAGAAGCACCCACACTGACCACCAAAGTGACCATCACAGGACAGAACCTCTGGGAAAAACTCAACCTGGTACAACAGTGTGGGGTGGGTGAAAACACCCATGATGGGCCAATAGGGCGTCGAGGCAGAAATTCCCACCCTGCCCCAGAGTGACCAATTACACACTGTTCACAGGGAGGGAGGGAAAAGCTTCTCCAGAGGCAGGAGAAGGGGTGGTGGCTCCTCTCCACCCTACCAGTGTGCAATGAGCGCGCTCCCGTCTCGGGTGGGGGCAGCGGCAAAGTGTGCACCCTGCGGAGGGCCTGTGGGTGCGTGTTCCATGTTATTGCTGCAGGAGTACTTGTGAAATCAAAGGCCCACCTTCACCCACAACACTGCCAGGTTCTGTGCCGCAGTTTGTAAGAAGAACATCCTGGCAGAACCTTCAGCCAAATAACTACTGGCACCACAGCATAGGCTAGTAATAGTTGTGATATTATTGATCAATGAACTAATTTTATTACTCCTTAACTCTGAGCAGAAATGTTCCTTTTTAAGCACCCTCATTTTAACTTTTGTCTCTTGATATATTTTAAGTATCCTCATTTTAACTTCTGCTCCCCTTGCTGCTCTATGCTGGTCTTGGACCATAATAAAGATTTAGCTAAGCAAAATCTATATTATTATTATTATTATTATTATTATTATTATTATTATTATTATTATTATTATTATTATTATTATTATTATTATTATTAAATTGAAAAGCCCCTACATCCATTCAATTGAAAAGAAAGGGAACTTTAAAAAGTCAAGAGGCATGAAAGATCAGATGGTAATTGACAAGACAGTACTGTACTAAAATGCTCAAGGGGACAAAAAAACCCCAAACCTTTAGATTAGCAAAATTATTCAGAAATTACTCAAGAAAACCAGGGGGGAATGGGAGACAGTTTTAATGGCTTATGGTGAAGAAATCAGGGAGGTTAATATCAAAAGAGAAATATTTCACAGAGATTCTTTGCAGGCGCACCCCCCAATAACGGACACAGACAACATTGAAAGTGGATAACAGCATCGGGCCACATTTATTGATTCAATGCCCTAGTCCGAATTATAAATTTGTATTGGTAAAACGACCAATCATAATTCTTAAGGCAAGCAGGCCGAAGTAACACTGGTAAGGTACCACCCCAAAATTGCCAACGGCAATTGGTTACAATGTATCAATTTGTATCAATTTGTTTGTTGACAACAAACAAATTGTTGACCGTAGTCAATATCTAACTCATGACCCCACCCTCTGACGCGTATCCGTGAAATCACGGGGTGATGCATGCTGGTTAGCTATCGCCATCACCCCGTCGCCTGGTTCGTCGTTGACCGGACAACGTTTAACTAATTTATTCCTGTCTAGTGTTGTCCAGTCAATTGCGAACCTGCCGGATACCTGTGGGTCATACTGTTTACCTTACCAGTGCTACCCGCCAATGTGACCAAAGTCAACAGTAGGAACATAAGAAAAACCCCTATATCAAACCATAGCCACAGTGTGGGATGGGCAAAAAAGCCAGGACCCGAAAGCCAATGTGGGTCCCAGCCAAAAATTCCCACCCGGCCCCGAAGCGACCAAAATATCACACTGTTAACTAGGGAGGGGGTGGAGGGGAAAAGACTTCTCCGCTCCGTCGCTGAGGTAAAATGGCAGCTCGGCTGCCTCGTGGCCACCCCTTTTATAAGGGAGCTGGCCACGCCCCTAACTACCCGGATTCTCTGTCCTGCGGGGGGGGGGCCCGCAAAGAGCGCGGCGGCCATTTTGGCGCCGCGCTTGCATTGCAGGCGCACCCCCCAATAACGGACACAGACAACATTGAAAGTGGATAACAGCATCGGGCCACATTTATTGATTCAATGCCCTAGTCCGAATTATAAATTTGTATTGGTAAAACGACCAATCATAATTCTTAAGGCAAGCAGGCCGAAGTAACACTGGTAAGGTACCACCCCAAAATTGCCAACGGCAATTGGTTACAATGTATCAATTTGTATCAATTTGTTTGTTGACAACAAACAAATTGTTGACCGTAGTCAATATCTAACTCATGACCCCATCCTCTGACGCGTATCCGTGAAATCACAGGGGTGATGCATGCTGGTTAGCTATCGCCATCACCCCGTCGCCTGGTTCGTCGTTGACCGGACAACGTTTAACTAATTTATTCCTGTCTAGTGTTGTCCAGTCAATTGCGAACCTGCCGGATACCTGTGGGTCATACTGTTTACCTTACCAGTGCTACCAGCCACACGGAGGGGCTTCAAAGAAGGCCTGACGCCCCCCCCAGACCGTCAGCTCGGTCAACAGGCCTGCTCGCCAATCACCCAACAGGAGGTCCATACCTCCTCGCGACAGATGGACCCCATCCCCTGCGTACAAGTCGTAATTTTGTAGGCTAATAGCGGGGTGATGACTGACCCGTCCCCAAGCCCTGTCGGCAAGAATCCGCGCCACCGCCCTGTTGACCGTGCGCCTAGCGCGGTCAAGGGCCAGGAGGTGAACGCCCCCTCTATAAGAAAGGTGCGGGATAATGTCCGACCAAACCAGGGTTGTAGCAGGCCAGACATAATGCAAGTAGGCGAGGTCCTCGCAAATCGCATGCTTGAGCGATAAGCCGGTGACCTGGCCCAAATCATTGCCCCCCAGGTGGATGATAAGAATGTCAGGCGGGTCAGCACTCAGGCCAGAAAAAAGGAAAGGCCGCAGCTCCCGCCATAACATCCCAGGCTTACCATGCCATGTGAGACTGGCGTGTTCACCCAGTCCCAGTCGGGGTTCCCACTCTGTCACCGCAGCGTAACGCGCTGCCCTGTGCACATAGCTGTGGCCCACCAGCCATACTGTCACCGGTGTAATACGACACCCAGGGTCTGTAAGAAAATTGAGAAAAATTGAGAAAAAGACGGTAAGGTGACTGGATTGGTACTCATGGCGGAAGTGGGCGCACATAAAACTGAAAACATTGCGAGCCCCCACCTCCCCATGCTGCGTATGTCAGCCCCAGAGTACCCAAAAGCAGCTGCTGTAGAGGCTGCACCAGTACGGAATGAATGTGTGCCATAACGGGCACCTAGTAGGCCCCACCCTGGTGAGGGCACTGCCTGTCACCTTCCAAAACTGAAATTTAGTAAGGGGAGACCCATCTTGGTGACAGAAAAATGGGCCGTGGTGCATGCCACGCAGTGCCAGGAACTCCTGTAGGGCACCAACCGGACAGATGTCTGCCAAAGAACACCGTAGCAGTCTTACACCACTGCCTACGCCATGCTGATCTGTCTTAGAGGAGCGTATCCTCAACTGGGCCCAGTCTTTGGCAACATAGACATCCTCGAGTTCCAGTGCCCTACAACTTGCATCCGCCTTATACAGCATCTCAAGCTCGCTGATGCGGAGGGCTCCAAAAAGCCCACCGTTGTAGCCGCATGAAGTGGGCTGCCTCATTTATCAAAACTGAGGTCAGGCCAGCCCCGGGCCAATTGGGTACAAACCCTGGGAAAATCTTGCATCCGCCTTACTCAGCATCTCAAGCTCGCCGATGCGGAGGGCTCCAAAAAGGCCACCGTTGTAGCCGCATGAAGTGGGCTGCCTCATCTATCAAAAGAGAGGCCAGGCCAGCCCCGGGCCAACTGGGTAAAAAACCCCTGGGTAAATGGGGTGGCGGTCGCCCGGGAAACGCCCGCGCACGCGCACCCCCCCTCCCAAACATGTCTCACCCGGAAGTCATTGGTGCTGTCCACACGACCTCCCACTTTGGCCATAAAAGCCAACCCGACAGCTGAGATGCTATGGTGCGTGGTGCAAGGCCCTGGGCATACAGGTAAACCATGAACCGCAGAACATGGGCTACTGGGATCGGCCAGGTTCCTGGCAGTCGGAATCGGGTACATAATACTCTGAAGGAACTAAATGCGTGGTGATACGCCTTACTCATGCATGGCGCTAGTGACAGGCCAATCGCCCGGTTCACCTCTCCTTGCCAACGTTCCATCTCTCGTCCGGGAGTGGCGAGGGAAATTCCTCCGCATCCGGGGGCCGAGGCACGGAACCGGGCGATCTGCAGGCGGGACAAAGCAGGAGCAATATCATTATCCACCCTTGGGACATGCCTGGCCCTGAAGGGAACGTTGAGGCACAGGTTGCATAACACAAACCAACGCACTAGCTCCATAACCCCGGGCGATTTGGAAATCTGTGCAGTGACGATGCGGACAACAGCCGCGTTGCCATGCCAAAATTGCACAACCGAGTTGGCCCACTCCTTGCCCCATAGCATCAAAGCACCCAGGATAGGGAAACATTCCAGATACGTGAGACCATGCAGGCGACCCTTACCTGCCCAGGATGGTGGCCACCCACCATAGGCCCCCTTCCAATTGAAGTACATCCCGTAAACCCAGGAATCCTGAGGCATCGGACTGCATCTGAAAGCAAGGGGGAGCCAGGAGATCAGACCCCAAAATGACACCCCGTTGGACTACCTCTGGATCTATGGCCAGACAAGCACGTCTGCCCCGATACCCCGGGTAAATCTGAGCCTGTGGTGGGGCCTGGAGAATCCCGCCATGGCATCGCACCAGCGCAGAGCAAATGCCCTGCCCGGTGCGACGACCCTGCCAGCGAAACTGGGGAGACCATGTAGCACCAGAAGTTCCCTCAGTGATGCCATGCGCTCGGCCAGCAAGACCGACACAAGGGCCACTAGCCTTGACACCTTATCCCGCTGCAACCTAGAATCCTGCGCTATCGTGTTACTCTCCACCCCAGGAATACTAGCTGTGGAGATGAGCCCTCGGTCTTTTCGGGCGCTAAAGGGACACCCAGTTCCTCCATTAGCGTCTGAAATGTGTTGAGGAGACGTGTGTACGTGTCCCAGCCCCGTTCAGCCCCGAATAAAACCATCCAGGGAATGGGCTACAGACCGGGACCCTGACCTGCGGACAAAAGCGCAATCTAGGAAAGTGGTGAAACGCTCGAATACCGAGCCCCAATGGAATAGCCAAAAGGCATGGCATCATTGAAATAATATGCTCCCCGGGACGGGGGTGCAGGGACAGGGCCAACGACTCTGCCCGCATAGACCCTATTGTCAAAGCTGGCAGCAGCCACCTCCTCCCTCCCCTTAAGGTATAAAAGATTGGGGGCATCCTTAGGGGACCTATTACCCATGAAAGGGATCCGGAACCCCTGCCTAGAACCCTGAAGGAGAGAACCCGCATCCTCTCCCTTCGGGTACCATGTGAGCCAACGCTCCAACATGTCCACCTTAAATGGGGAGGGAGCCCTTCGGTGAACTAGATCCATCTGCAGCAGTCTTGCCAGCCCCCTGTCCGCCCCACCCTCTGCCCCAGATCCTTCTAGGCCTGGGACAGGCAGAGGCCGCATGGGGGCCAACACAGGTGGGACACTCCTGTCTGTATTTGCAAGTCTTCCCATTAGAGCAGCCATTGGACAAGAAAGTCCAGCACAGCAGGCGGGCTGGAACCCCCCGCCCCGCCCCCTGGTAGGTGACCTATGCTGGGGCCGCCTGCTGAACCGCATGCCCACAATGGTATATCTCCCCGGGCGCAGGGCGCGTGGGCGTCACGTACAAAAGCCGCAGCCTCTGGCCTGGCTCATCCCGCCTAATCTCGGGGTGCGGGGAAATCCGCCTACGGCATTCCTCGTCACAAGCCAACCATGCTGGGCCCGGAAAGTAAACCATCGCCCGGTAGACGTTGTCCAAATACTGGACCATCGGAATTGCCAGATCCGGCCGGGCCCTAAGGTACACCGCCATGCATATGATGCAGGCCGGCAACCATTTGGCCCACATGCTTGGTGGCTTGCAACAACGTGCCTGCCACTATCCTTCTCATTCTGCCCCTCCCTCTCTCCTTGGTGGGCACCCTGTTTAGGAGCGCGAAGATATCCACGTACTCCCCCCGCCAAATTTACTCTCTGGCGGCCTGTGCCAAGTGGTCACTCAGCGGTAAGGAATAGGGGCTTGGACCAACCCGGCCACCCAAAACATTCCCCTCAGGGTAGAGAACACCCCCCACCACGGGGCCCTGGGTGTTAGCTGCCATCGCCGGGTGAGGCGTCAGCGGGTGCACCGCCGCACCACCCGCGCGAGGCCAAGGCCATTGAAAAGCCCCCCCCCATATTGGGAATGTGTGTGGATGTACTCGCTTACACCGTATACTCACATGCTGCACCCCCGCGGGCCGCCCCCACCGGGGGTTCCGGCCCACTGGGGGCGTCGGAGCTCACGACCGACGTAGAGCTCATCACCGGGGCCTGACCTGCACCTGGCTGCTGGCTGGGGAGCTGCGAGGCAGTGGCCGAAACCGCGCCACGCGCCTGCAGCAGCTCAACCCTCCCTGTCGGCTGTTGTCCTCCTGCCGGCAGCGCCTCAAAAGGAACCCCAAAGGGGGGGGCCCCCGCCTGACTGGCCCGAGCCAACGACGCTTCAAGGGCCGCAAGGCGGGCCAGTAAGGCTTCCACGTTGACCTGGGGCCAAGGGCCGGCCGGCCCGCACGGTCCAGGCGTGGGTACAGGTCCCTGTACCCCAGGACCCGACCGAAGCCCGGCAGGGTCGGTGGAGAAACCTGCCAAGGCAGGGGGCTGCACCACCCCCCAAGGCTAGAGGGCCCCGGGAGAGGCTGCAACCCAAGAGCAGCAGGCCCAACCTGGTGGGCAGATGCAGGAGCGGTGTCCACCGCTCGCGGGCCGCGGGCCGGAGCCCCTACCGCGCCCGCAATCTGTTCGCCCGCTCCGGGCCAAGGGGCGATAAACCCCATTCCGCCGGTCCCGGCGGGGGCCTGCAAAGGCGGCTGCTGGGGAGGCGGCACCGCGGTCCTCCGACCCGGGTTGCGCCTCCTAACAGCGCGAGCCGCACTCGAAGCTGCCTTCTTCTTCGAAGGCATCTCCACCGGAGTGAAGGGAAGCCATAAAGGAAAAATCGCCGCCAAAAGGCTTCCCGGTAAGTTAAAGAGCGACGGAGACACAGGGGAAAAGACTTCTCCGCTCCGTCGCTGAGGTAAAATGGCAGCTCGGCTGCCTCGTGGCCACCCCTTTTATAAGGGAGCTGGCCACGCCCCTAACTACCCGGATTCTCTGTCCTGCGGGGGGGGGCCCGCAAAGAGCGCGGTGGCCATTTTGGCGCCGCGCTTGCATTGTCATCTTTAGGGGCAAGGTTTCCTATATTTCAGATTAAGCAAGAAAAATCAATCATCTGTAACACATGGGTGAGTTAAGACTATATGTTAATGTACCAATGAGTTAGAATCACTGTTAAATACAGTGTGAATATTTAGGAAAGATAGTTGGATGAAATTTGGGCTTGACAAATGTGCAAATCTCTCTTTATAATCGGGCAAGATACAAAAAAATAGATGGAATAGGGCTAAGAAATGGCAATATAATAAAATCATTACCAAGTGATAACAACTATAGCTGCCTTAGAGTACTAGAAGCACATGACACCCTACGTACAAAAGTTAAGGATATGATGTAAAAAGAATACCGTACATCAAAAGACTGTGGAAAATTTTAAAATCAAAATCAAATGGCAGAAATACAACCAAAGCCATAAACACATGGGCAGTTCCAGTCACCCTAATAGGTTGAACCCAAAGTAAATTAGAGGAATTGGATTGAAACACATGGAAAATAATGAATATGTATTACGTAATACATTTAGAAAGTGATGTGGACAGTTTAGTTTGAACAATTGGAGACTGGGGATTACTACAAATAAAAAGGTAGTGTAGACAGAAAAAAGAAGCTTAAATTATATCAATCAAAGCAGAGAAATATTACTTAAGGTAGTGAAAATGGGAAACTTTTTGAAAACAAAAGGAACTAGAAAGGTAAGAAACAACAACTTGAAGATAAGTTAAACAACTAGAAAAATAAACCATTGCATTGAAGTATTGATGGAAAACATAATAACAACTTAACTTGGGCATGACTAAAACTGGAGACCATCCAGAAAGAAACCAAAGGTTTGATTTTTGCTGTACAAGAACACACATTCCAAACTAACATATAAAGGCTAACATTCAAGGAATTGGGGCAGACAGCAAATGTTGACTCTGTTGAGAGAGAGAAAATGAAACTGGGTCACACCTCATCTCTGAATGTTCAAAGACTGCACAGACAGACTACAAAGCAAGACGTGAAAGAGTTGCAAAATTAACAAACTGGTCATTATGTAAAAAGTATTGCTTGTCAGCACTCAAGAATTTACGGGCAAATCAAATAAAGTGTTAGAAAATGACCAAGTTAAGATCTTGTGGGATTTTCAGATTCAAACTGAGAGGCACCTTGAGTATAATACACTAACAACAATAATAGGGAAAAAAGAAATGACTGGATAATTGGCATTGCAGTTCTAGGGGAAGCCAGAGTCGAAGATAAATAGAAAAAATAACAACATTCAGAGAACTGGCAACAGAAAAAACTGAATTATAGATGAAACACACTTTAGTGGTCCCTACAGTCATCAGGACACTGGAAACAATGCTGAGGACTTTCATAAAATATTAACCAATTGCCAGTCTCTGAAATAACACCATCAGAGCTACAGAAGACACTGACATTGGGATCAGCATATATATCATGTTATACTATTATTTAAAAGATTGGGTTTTGGGTTAAAACTTGTATCTGTTGTATGTTTGATAATGATGGCTGTTGTTGTTGTTGTTGTAAGGATAGCTTTTCTTTTTTTTTGCTATTATCAGAGACAGGTACCAGGAACGTAAAAAAAAAAAAATCATTGGAGCAGATGAACTTTTTGTTTGTATACATTCTTGTATTGTTGGGTTAACCACACTAAGAAGGTGAACTACGGTTGCTAAGGAACCATAATGGAGGCTTGTTTTTCGCCGGTGAAGGTACATATGGATGAGTGCCTAAAGGAAGCTAAAAAGATTAGGATGATTTTGATAGACATTGCACAAAAATTGAGATGAAATGCAGAGATGATTTGTCACACCACATTCCTTTCAGGGCTAAAACAAGATTTTAAAGTAAGCAAGTGCAAATATACAAGCACCTGTTTTACCTTGGCTGGCTACCCACCTCATCAGGTGCCAGGAGATTTGAGTCTATCATGAATCTCTGATATAGCTTCCCAGCCTCTGGGCTCTGAAGTCAGGATCAAGATGGCAATAGCACTGGCTGCAAAAAACCCCACAAAAAACAGCCGCAGCAGAAGAGCCTACTTGAGTTTAGCCTCTGAGCATTGTCACCCAGAGCTTCACGCAGAGCTGTCCAAGGTGCTATCTGTTTGGCTTGGATTGTGTCTTATTTAACATGTGCTTTCTGTATTTGGTTTGCTTTATTAGAGGGCTGGTGAATTTGTGACCTCCAAAAGTTATTAAACTCAGTTCCCATCATCCTTTACAATCAGCTCTTGAGCTGACCTCAACAGCTGCTTCCCTCAAAGGTTTTTTTCAATAATTATAGGAGAAGGGAGGGAGGGTCTTCAAAAATCATTCTAGATTCTGAAACTGTATTTCCCACGTTTACAGTGATACCTCATACAACATCCAAACTTGGTTCCACAAGTTTGGACTTTATACGGATTTGGACTTTGTATGAGGCATGCAAAATCCTAGCTGCAATGCCTCATACAATGTCCAAATCCTTGCCGCGATGCCTCATACAACGTCATTTCCATAGAGATATATTGTACTGTAACAGCACAGACTTCAGGGAAAAGTCAAGGAAACAGACAGAAAACTGACAGAACTTTAAGAAATCATTGTCTAAAGGCTAAATACATTACAAAAACATGTCAAACAACCCTGATTGTCCAAGAACCTGAAGAATGCTGCAAAAATCCCAGGAATGTTTCTAAAAATTCTGATGAAAAATTCAAAAAAATCCAAAATCATGCTCAAAACCACTCCTAAACACTCTTTGCCTTGTGCAAAACCCACAAGAGCAATGCATGCATGTGTCCTGCCTTTTATACTGCCCAGGCACAATGCAACCTGGGAAAACCCCAATGCCTCATGCAACATCACACAACTTTGTAAGAGGCAACATTTTTCAAGGAATTAGGCAATGTTGTATGAATTTGATGTTGTATGAAGCGGACTTTGTATGAGGTATTGCTTTATTTAAAAAATGATTCAACTACACTCTCTTTAGAGGTGCTAAATTAGCATGGCCAAACAACAAATATAACTATCACTCTCACTGTGTTATACAGGAAACACCGATTTATTTTAAAGCACTGCAGACATACTGCTGATCTGCTATTGCATTTTGTATTTCAGGCAATATATGATTGGGGTGCATGGTACTTGTAGAGCAAAACATCTGGAAGGTATGAGGTTCCCAACTGTTGGTTTAATGTTTACACACCTCTTTGGATTTGCTGATGCAAACCAGCATGGCTGCCACAAGAAGTGGCAAACAAAGAAATATTAGCAGATTTCAACAAGGGCAGAAAGTAGAACACCAGTTCACTCTGATTATGGCTGTGTGCAGGGAATTCCTACTTTAAGGACATTAATCTACTACAAGCTAATTTCAAACATCAGAGTGAAAACCGCCTCTGCTAAATACCATGCCAGCAATTCCAGAGCAATTCCCTTTGTTTCTTTCATCTATTAACATGCTACAATACAAATGTCATTTTTTAGTACAGCAATCCTGGAATATGAAGGGTATGGAGTGGGGACTCTGTGATCATAAATGCAGAAGGGAAGTCATTGATGCCATCAGATATGGGAAGTGGACATTGTGAATGATGATGCTGTATCTTAAGGGAGAAAACTCGCTCGAGGCAAGGCTCTCCATTTCTCGGTTTTATGAGCAGCACATCCATCAAAACTGACAAAGAAAAGTGTGCCAATTTGAAGGTGGATTAATGAAAGGGCATTAATGTAATGTTGGCTACTGTGGAAATTAAGGGGCAGGGACAACGTGTGCCTGGGCTCATGATGACATGAGAGGCTCACAGCCCAATTTACAAGCCATCCAAATTGCTCTGTGTTTACAAGCTGATTGTTTGCCACAGCATTATTCATACAGCAGCCTTTAAGTGCTGCTCTAGATGTGATGCATAATTCTAAGGTGCTCTGGTGCCACTGAAGCGTGAATTAATGGCTGTATCTCAGAGCGTTATCGAAAGGATTTTTTTTTTAAAAAATGGAGATATGAATAGTACATATGTAAGCAGAATTGTTACAATGTGGAGTGTTAATTAAGTCAGAAATGTTTGTACACATATAAACATACATTTTTAATTATACACATATAGGCTGAAATCTTGTTGTGCTATTGCTAATAAGGTAATAAATCTCTCTAAATCTTACTGTTGCATGCCAAGTCATGTGCAGCAAATAATGTTTATGGGTATTTCTTAATTTATGGTGATTCCTTTCCAAAACCTACACTGTTTGAAGAACAGGATTTCAGCTGCTGTATACATGTTATTACACACATGCCATGTGTGTAGAAAGAGAGACTGACAGCAACACAGGTAGATTATACAATGTATATACTAGCAACATCAATATTTTTACTCTACTTAAAAAGCCAACATATTCTTTCATCAGCAAACTTCAGTTCAGGTAGAATATGCTGATTAGCAGTGAAGTCACACAAAACTGTGACCTGGCCACCAATAAACCACTTACATCCTTTCTTGTTGATGATTCATTAACAAGTACCATCTTTGCCTATACATGCAACAACAAAATTTATTTGAAAAGTATGTGCAATATAAACATACTTTTATCTTGGATTCTGCAGATGGTGCATTTGGTTGATAAAGGCATTGTTTCTAACCACTGCAGCAATCCATTTGTATACAGCTTATCATTCATTCAAAAGAAAAAACCACAAGACCATGCAAAATAATGTTATTATATTATTATATTCACCACTATAAATGCAACTTCCCCTTGTGGATTGGCACAATGTTTAAAAGAAAGATTTTAAGAAAATATTCCTCTGCCTGCTAAAACTGCAGAGGTATCTGGGTGAGTGATTGGGGCTTTTAAGCAAGTTATCTATGTATTTTTCCCTTCCTTTGTGCAAATATCTATGTTGTTACACTTCGTAAATATTCTTACTAGACTAAGGACTTTTCATATATATATTTTCCCTTTGGATACAAGTCCCAAGAGAAAGATGGCATGATTGATTGATTGATTGATTGATTGATAGCTAATAAAATGATCTAAAAGTACTGAAAGCAGATTTCAATAGATATTTTTTTCTTTCTGTGTTGTGCCTCAAATTAATTAAAAAATAAATCAAATCAAATCCAAGGTGTAGATGGTATTCCCCATTTCAGAACAAGATAATTTATTTGTTGATCACATTCAGAACCTATGCTAAAGGACACTCCAGGGCTATAGGCAAGATTCTAGATGTGGGTGGACAAATATTTTTTCAGGATGGGATCAAAGTCTCTTTTCAATGCATTCCTATGGAAAACCATGCTTTGCCAGGGTGAGTAAACTGCTAACTCAGGGTGGGCCAAGCCCACCCTGGACACACCCTGGCTATGGCCTTGCTGCTCACACAGGGAAAGATTCAGATCCCACAGACTTTACTTAAAACAACTGCTCATTATCACCTGTTCTTTTGACCACCCACTGGGGATAGAAAAGGGATTTGGCACCATATGATTTCCGAGACAATCTTGCTAAGATTGGTGGAGGGGAGGAAGAACAGAAAGAACATATTCCTCCACCAATTCTCCCCTTGCATTCCAGCAACATATGACACCTCCTTCACTGTTCTGGAGAGATCTATACCCTCTAGAACTGTGGTTCACAGTGGGGGCGGTGTCATGCCCCACATGGGAATTTCAATTCCCAGAAGCCTGAGTCAGTATATTAGCTGATCTGTGCTTTGGGGAATTGACTTAGGCTTCTGAGAACTGAAGTCCAAAAACCAAAGTTTTGGGAAACACTGATCTAGAAGGCAGCTTTCAGGACAGCCGAGGGCTGAAGGCTGAAAGAGGGACACAGAAAGATCAACTGCACTCACATAACTGACAGCACAGAGCTTGGGGAAAATGCATTTGGATGTGGCTCAGGAATTCTAGAATTAGCTGTCTTTAAAAATTAACTTTCCTAAGCTCCATATTGGATACAAACCAACATAAACATCTGGATAGCTTTGCCAAGCATAGATCATGTTGACACCACAGCCAGTCCACTGCCATTCCACATTTGGTATTGCTCAGCACTGACTTGCCTATGGAGACGTCTTTTAAATATCAAAATCTCATCTTACAAATGTTACACATCTGCTAAAGCTACTCTTACTGTAATGATGTGATTGTAAAGAGACTGACAATTTTCCAAGTGGCATATCAAATACAGTGAACATGAGTACAATAAAGTTCCATTAAAATATAATAAGGATTATATTAATGAATGTGTGGATATCAGTCCATTTTCACAGGCTCAGAGAAGACTGGCAGGTAATTGAAGTCTACATTCTTAAGTGCAATATGCAGCCAACAGATTACATATGGACATGACTATCCAAGGAATATTCTGATTACATTTTCACATTTATCAGTATTATTAATACATTTAACCAAAATTTCCCAAGACATTTGTGTAGAATGCATTGTGGGACGGATATCTATATCTATATCTCTCTATCTATCTATCTCTATCTCTATCTCTATCTATCTATCTATCTATCTATCTATCTATCTATATCTATCTATCTATCTATATCTATATCTATATCTATATCTATATCTATATCTATATCTATCTATATCTATATCTATATCTATATCTATATCTATATCTATATCTATATCTATATCTATATCTATATCTATCTATCTATCTATCTATCTATCTATATATATATATATATTTGTGTGTGTGTGTGTGTGTGTGTGTGTGTGTGTGTGTGTGTGTGTGTGTGCGCGCGCGCGCACATTGGTCAGGAACCCAGTCTTCTTCTTAAAAATCTTACACAACTGTGGATTAGCATTATGGTTAGGTTTAGACGTAATTTTAAGCTTAGTAGAGGTATCCTATGTATACTTCTTTTATTTCTCCAGCTCATTGATAATTCCAGTGTCACCCCTGTGTGGAGGGAACCTATTCACAAACAAGTAATTTCACTTTTCTTTCTCAACTTCACTGAAAAACAGCATAAAACATTCTCCAGGACAATAAAGGAATCCCAATGGGGAGAAAAGAACAGATCAGTCATGACAATTTTTGTGCCAGCAACTTGATGTCTGCTTGCAACTATTCAAGTGCTACTATCATTGAATCCCCAAAAGGTATGACTAGTTTTTTGTGGATTATTTAATAACCAGGGAGAAAAATTTTCTCTCCTGGTGCAGAAGAGATAGAACAAAACACCTTTTCACCTCAAGTTTGCCCAGGTACACTGATATGGATGCTAAAGTAATCATTCATCTCTGACAAATCAAACTACTGTAGCATTTCTTAGCATTTAGATCAGGAGGTCTCAATCTTTTTAAGCAGGGAGCTGGGTCATGCTCCCTCAAGACAGCATGGCTATCTTGCCCTTCCTCCATCACATGGCACTTCCTGGTGTGGTGGAGGTGGTGGTGGGCCACATAAAATGGTGCCATGGGCCTCATCCGGCCCGTGGGCCACAGGTTGACAATCCCTGATTTAGATGTATCAGGTATTAATTTAAAATATGTATCTATTGCTTCTCTGTTTTAAAATATCCAAAATGATATACATTTCTTAGGGGGGCAAATGTGTGGTCATCCATACACATGTCTGATAGGCTGTCCGGCCTCAGCCCATAGGCTGAGGAAGGCCAATGGAGGAGAGGGCTCCTAGGTCCAACCCCAGGCAGAGCACATTGACACAGCAATAGCAATAGCAATAGCAATTACACTTCCATACCGCCTAGTAGTGCTTGGTGCACTCTCTGAGTAGTTCACAAGTTAATTAGCATTCTGCCCCCAACATTCTGGGTACGCATTTTACCAACCTCAGAAGGATGGAAGGCTGAGTTAACCTGGAGCCCCATTTTGACTGCAGTACAGCAATTTAACCACTGCACTGCCTGGCCTCTTCAGTGGAACAGGATGAATCCGCCTGATGAAAAACAGCTGGAGGATCCTGGGTACAGAATAATAAGGAAGGGGAAGGGGAAATGCCAGAGGGGTTGTCATCCTCACTTGCTATGGAAGACGGCCTTGTGTGAACTGGTCTCCCCACATTCATTAATATAATCCTTATTATATTTTAATGGAGCTTTATTGTACTCATGTTCGTTATATTTGATATGCCACTTGGAAAATTGTCAGTCTCTTTACAATCACATCATTACAGTAAGAGTGGCTTTAGCAGATGTGTAACATTTTTAAGAAGAAGACTGGGTTCCTGACCAGTGTGTGATGACAGAGGCGAAGGAAAAAGAGATGTTGGGCTCACTCTTGTCATCCAGCTTTCTTCCCTACGGCAGAGGGCAGAAGCTGAGAACTCCAGCCTCACTTTTGCCTAAGGCAGCCCTCGCCCCTACACAGTATGTAACAAGAGGTAAGTAACGAGAGGTGTTCCAGGGCAGAGGCTGGGAAGGGAGAAGTCACTGAGTATGGCTCCTTCCTCCTGTATATACAAGCCTTCCCTACAAGGCCCTGGTGCGAAGCTCTCCCTCCTCCACTGTTATGTCAGGCCCTTATAAGTACTAGTCCAGACAACGATGAACAAAACAGCAACAAGTCTTTATTCAACAGTCTTTTAGAAATGAGCTTACGAGGTGCTCTGGACACAGAGATGGCTATACAATCTCAGTGGAATCAGTCCCTCCGGACTCTTGCCGTGTAGGAGGCAAATACTAGCTACCATAGAAGCGTAGCATAATGGAGGAGCCCCAGGCCTAGCACTTGCTGGCTACCTGTACGGAGTGGGAAGTGTAGATCTGGTCCGGCCCACCCTTGTTTACTCGTGGGGCTTATATAGTGTCTCCCCGGTGGTGGCTCCTCCATACAAAGTAGCGATCTGCTGGACAAGTGTAACTAACCAATCATAACAGAGTATATATGTAATTAACCAATGGGAAACAGGATCCAAAACTGTAACCAATCACAGGGCTTGGATTAGCATAATCAACACGCCCTGGAATGTGGGGTTTCGCGCCACTTTTAGGCCCCTAATTTGGATGGTGGGAAATTGCCATTTTCTTCTTGCAAGGCGCTGCCCACACTATTTGCAAATGTGCCTGAATGCACAACATCCAACTTCCTCCTAGAACTTGGATTCAGGGGAATTCCAGTGAGGTTAACTGAGCCCCGAAACTGGCAGGAGATACCCAAGGAGCTTGTGACTGTAACTCATCCCTCTCAGCCTGCAGGAGAAAGGGCTCTGGGGGAAGCCATGGTGCCTTTAATAAATGATGTTTGAGAGCCCATGGAGTTTGTCATTGGAGACCTTGTCACCACCAGCACCCTGGGAAGGAGGCCTGGCAGGGCATTGAAACGTTAAATATAATCGTACAAAACAGGAAAAATGGCAATACGTGACTTCTTAATTTTATCTGAAACACTTGCATCACCTTGGCATTTATTTTCTAAGTCAGCTTGCAAATAATATATAGAAATAGTAAATGTAAAGGTAGTCCTTGCTCGAAAGCCAGTCATATTCAACTCAAGGGTTCAGTGCTCATCTCTGTTTATAGCCAAAGAGCCAGCGCTGTCTGCTTCTGCAGACATTTCCGTGGACATGTGGCAGGCATGACTAGACACCAAAGTGCATGGAATGCTATTTACCTGTCCAATGAGGTAGTACTTATTTATCTACTTGCAATTTCTTGCTTTTGAACTGCTAGGTTGGCAGGAGCCTGGACAGAGTACTGCTCACTCCGTCATGCTGTACTCGAGGTCTCAAACTGCTGACCTGCCAACCTTCCAGTCATCAAGTTCAGCGGCATACCCACTAAGCCACCACAGCCCCCTTAAGATATATATATAAATAGTGGCATCCAACAGCATTAGAGATGCCATACGCCACAGTGTTCCGGGAACTTCACAGCTTGTAACTGTCCCGCCCGGTCCCATTAAAAACATTGAATATTTCTGCTTTTCAAAGGTAAAAAAAAATTGCTTTCAAACTGCATCCAAGGGAGAAAAGATGAAAAGTCTTCCTTTCAGCCTCTTGGGGCTTCTTCCTCCTCCATTCTCCAATTGCCTGCGGGGAGGGGGGAAGAGGAGGAGAGGAGGAGAGGAGGAACGAAGAAGTGGAAGGAACCGGGGTGGGGAGTGAACCGGCTGCCCCAGGGGATACAGAGGGAGCCAGACAGGCTCACGTAAGCGCACAGCGACCCACTCATCCCAGAGCATCTCCACTGCTGGTTCCTTTGAACAGCTGCCTGAAACCCCCACCCCCACCCCTTTCCCCACCCCCCTTGGCCAAGGCTACCGAGAGAGAGTGAGAGAGTGGGGAGGTAAATGCTTATTAACTTTTCAGGAAGATACACCCATTTTACTTTAGAAACCTCTGCCCTTAGCATGAGAGAACAAACTTTGAATAATAATTATGGAGTCAATGTTTGATTTTGTTAATCAACACTGACTGGAAGGCGGGAGGTCAGCAGTTTGATTCCCGAGTACTGCAGGATGGAATGAGCTCCTGTCTTTGTCCCCAGCTCCTGCCAACCTAGCAGTTCGAAAGCAAGAAATTGCAAGGAGATAAATAGGGGCCACGTCGATGGGAAGGTAAGCAGCATTCCATGCTTTCCAGTGTCTAGTCATGCCTGCCACATGACCACAGAAATGTGTGCAGAAGCAGACAGTGCTGGCTCTTTGGCTTTGAAACAGAGATGAGCACTGAACCCTAGAGTCAGATACGACTGGCTTTTGAGCAAGGGCAACCATTACTTCTGTCCCATTTTTGTGGGAGGGAATTATGGCATCCCTTAACAGCATCATAGTCTGTTCAGAGTAGCACCATATATAATGCACTGAGGTAATCCAGCCAGGATGCTATAAGCATATAAGTAACAATAGCAAGGGTATCTCTGTCTGGGACCAAAAAAAGGGATCATGGTCATGGATGATGGCAAGGACAGAACAGCTAGTAACTGAGCACTTCTTCAAGATAGAAAATTATTCTTCCTGTAAATCATTATGCACAGCTGAATATTAAACAAATGTTACATCTCTCTGGCTTTAGAGAGTATTCCCTGAGAATTGAACATTTAAATGCAAAAGGAAGAAGAATTAAGAAACCAGTATGCTAAAAAAAAATCCGCCCTAATTTAAAGTAAAGAAAAGATAGGCCTCTGTGTTGACTCATTTAAAAAGATCTTGGATTACATCGTGGTGTTTTTGTGCTGTGCAAATTTCTGTTCCAATTAGTATTTCAAGGAAAGCTGTGAAATTTTCCATGGGTCAATCATTTGGGAGTAGCAGCTGTGAAGTATAGCTTTCGACAGGGCTGGTTTGTTTTTGTTGGAGTCATAATGAAATGGCGGCAGATATAAAAGTTTTATAGCCTGAATTTATCACTTTGATAATAACTGAGGTTTCATTTACATGGGTTATGGTGGGTTTAAATATGAGTTTAGGAGTGGCTACTGCTCAGGCAAGAGGATCGCCCAGCAGGCATTGTCTCTGAAGCCTCGTGTGCCTTAGTAAAAATTACTTTTGTGGACTACACACAGACACAAACACACACAGAGAGAGAGACTCCACAAATAGCATGCATATGTCTTCTGTGTGAACAACATAATCTGTGGTTGGATAAAGGTAAAAGTCACCTTTGCTCGAAATCCAGTCATATCTGACTCTAGGATTCAGTGCTCTTCTCCGTTTATAGCCAAAGACCCGCACTGTCTGTTTTTGCAGACATTTCCATGGACATGTGTCAGGCATGACTAGACACTGGAGTGCATGGAACACTTGTTTGCCTTCCCACCAAAGTGGTCCCTATTGATCTACTTGCAATTTCTTGCTTTCGAACTGCTAGGTTGGCAGGAGCTGGGACAGAGACAGAAGCTCACTCCGTCATGCAACACTCAGGTCTCGAACTGCTGACATGCCAGCTTTCTAAATTGCAAGGAGGCATTAGTCCTCACAGTTTAAAGTCATCAAATTCAGCATATTAACCACTGAGCCACCGCAGTCCCTATTATGTTTGGTTACATACAACCAAATGTGCAGTCCACTATTTAGACATTGTACAATTTGGGTTCATAAGTATGTTTAGAAGTAAACACTCAAGCCTGTCTACTCGCTCATTAATTTCTTCATGGTTTTAGCACCACACATGCAGAGGAGAGCCACTTGCTTCTGTGTAGCTTTCTACACGAACAAGAACCCTGAGCATTTTGGGTTCTTGCTCATGTTTAGAGCTTGC